>PPHD01026327.1:0-11500 GCA_002909625.1 Bambusicola thoracicus
GGTCCACAGCATGGGAACTGCAGATGCTGACCTCTCTGCAAACCAAATGTGTGATCCGAATGGTGAAGAGAATCTAATTCTGTACTCTGAACCAAACAGCATTAAAATGTTTGTCAGCGTGGCGCTTCAGAGCCCTTAAATGTCTGTCTGGGGGGTGAGGGATGCTTAACTACTCCTTAAGAACCACAACAGTGCTGAATGCTAATGTAGTTCCTGTTGTGTAGAGCTGATCAGATGATGCACTGTACTACAAGAAGTTTCAAGTGCTAAGCAGAACTACGCCACAGCTCTCCTCCCAGGAGCAATCCTCACGTTTTGGCTCACCATATATCACAGAGCTGAAAGGAAGAGCTGAATTCCTTCTAGCAGGCTCTCTCCCCTCCTCCATACCATTAATGAAAACAATGTTCTTTACTATTTAAAAGAAAGAAAAAAAAAAAAACAACCACACACTTCTTCCCATAGCTGAAATGTCTGATAATGCTGAAATCAATGTCGTGAAAGATGAAAGGTTAATGTAGGTTTTAGCAGCCTGCAGCTACTTCTTGTTTTGATATCACCATTCAACGAGAAACTGCAGGGCAGAGAAGCCCTGCACAGCCCACAGCCGATGACTGCAGAGGGACTCTCTGCAGACGCAGAGCCGTGGAAGGAAGAGGCTGTAATCTGCTTTTTCCAAAAACATCCACCTTGCAAGCGGAGACGGCGAGCTTCTAAGTGCACCCATGTATCCATGCCAACTGAAAGGGGCCGCTGAGCGTTCACCCCCTCTGCAGAGCAAACTGCACCGTTTGCTTCCTGAACGCTGCCTGGAGAGCCAAAGGATGGGCAACTCCAGCTCAGACTGGAGCTTTGGCAGGCCTTGTGCAAATGCTGTGCCTGGCTCTTTGTGTGCATGGCGAATGTCAATGCAATTCCGATCAGTATTACAGAAGACATCAGTGAGCAATTTAAGAACAGATTCCTGTCTTAGGAATGCTCTTCGGCTAATCCTGAAGATACTATGGGAGCAAATAGAAAAGAAAGAAATTGGAGGAGGGGACTTTTACTGAGGAGACATCCAGGGAGGCCGAGCACAATGAATTCTGTACGTGGGCCAAGCCAAGTGACCCAGCAGGCATGGAAGCCCACGTTGCCCTAAAAGTCACATTTGAGAACAGGGATTAGGCTGCTAAGTTACTTGGTGATTTGCAAATGTTAACATTTAGTTTTCACCGTCTGTTAAATATTAACATATCTTTCTTAGAAAGCTTGGCCGGGCTTTATTGGATGAAAGCAGGTCAAATTTACTGCACGAATTTACCTACTGCTATAAACAAAAATAATCTCTAACAATTACAGAAGACTAATCTTAGCTGAAGCAAAGTTTAACGTTGCACATAGATGCCGTTATTTCTCTAGTGAGTTAGAACAGATTTACAGGTAAAGAAAACATTAGCTCACTGCTGGCTTTCAGTCACTGCGTGGCATGCAAGAGCTCGGCGCTGCGCTACTATTTTCTTCGCATGCAAATCCGTCCTAACACATTATAGAAATAATATGGAAAACATGAGACAGGTGCTGACTACAGTTTGATTGTTTTTTGTCTTTGTGAGGCTCCAGAATGATAAAGACAAAACCGTAAAGTTTCCGTTGATCTGAGAGTTTAATTTGGAGGACATTCAGCTTAACGCCACACGGGTCCAACCAGCAAAGCTCCCGACATCCTGCAATTGCCATCTGCAGCTGGAGGTCCTAGAGATGGTGAGCCTCATGCCTGCTCTTGTCTGTTCTTCCTGCACCTCAGAAATGCTTCGGGCTTTCTTCTATTTCTCTATGAACTTCTTCAGTGTGAAATTGTTTGAAAAACAAAACAGGCAAGAGACGTCAGCTGTGCTAGCAAGTAAGGCATCTGCTATGCACCCTGTCATTCCTGTGCTGTCAATCGTGGAGAACATTAGCAGAGAAGAAACCCTTCCCAATGAACTTAAATGTGTTGATGAAAATGGATCTGAAATAGCACTGCTTATCTCCCGTCAGGTTATGGCAGCATCTTCACTTAGCCTACATGGGTGGGAGCCCAGAAGAAAGCTGCTTATCTGCCGAGAAGGCCGCATGAGTAGGTAGCAGATGAGCTACCATAGTGCAGCGCTTTGTGAATCCCCAAGAGTGCACAGACTCAGCCTGCTGACAGCCTCACGCTCTGCCCAGCCTGCCAGCCATGGGTGGGTCAGCCAAAAAACACCGTGTCGTCAGGTCTGCCGAACGTGCAGGAACACGGAAACACAGAGCTGCCCAACTCAACCTCCTCTGTCTCTGAGTCTTCCCACAGCAGTACAGAAAGAGGTTCTGTCCTCAAGGGAACAGCACGGAGCTGTGTCTGGGGAGAGGCAGGTGGGGGTTAGGGAAAGGCTCTGCCCCAGAGGGCGGTGGGCATGGAACAGGCTGCCCAGGGCAGCGGGCCTCGAGCTGCTGGAGTTCAAGGAGCATCTGGACAACACTATCAGACATAGGGTCTGATTTTCGAGTGCTGTATGGAGCCAGGAGTTGGGCTCGATGATCCCTCCGAGTCCCTTCCAATTCAGGATATTCTGTCATCTTATGATTCTGACTCTCTGGCACCTCATCTCGAGGACTAAGCAACTTCCCTGGACAGTGCCACGCATACTACTTAACAGTACACACTGCCAGAGCAAGCGTGCCAACATGCTACACACTGTATTGATACTTTACTGGCGATACCACTCAAGCTCATAAGCTGAGGAGCTTTTAATACCAACGTGACAGGAGGAAGAAGAAAAGCACATAAACACAGTGAGGATAAAAATGCATATTCACAAGGGCTTACACGCATCACCATAGCCATGCAGTCATGGTTTCTGTTACACAGAGACTTCCTGATCACAGTGACAGCTAGGAAAGGGAACGAAGGCATGTTTAGTTTGATGGATTTTTATAGGAACAAACCCTGCTTACATTGTGGAACATCTCAAAGAGAAATAAGCAAGGGTCCCACTGGCCCTTGGCTGACGCAAACCCTATCTAGACCTGGCTCCTTTCAGAAATACAGCCACTGCAAGTCAAACAAATAAATCCATTTAAAAAATGCTGGTCAGCAGCAATGCCATTAGCATTTTCCAAACGCTCTTGCCATTTTGCACATGTTAATGGAAGTCTCTAACCCCAAGTAAACTGCTCTGCCTGTTGAAAGGGGGAGAGGTTTCACAATGAACTGGGAGCTTCTTGATTACTATTCAGCATATATCCTTGTGCCTGCACAGCAGCTGTGAGAAAGACAGGAAGAGGAACACTGTAGTATTTTGCACTGTTTTTCCAGGAAGTTTACTTTTTTTTCCCTTGACATGTCATTTTTCTCTAGTACACACTTGCACAATTTCTGCATTTCCTTTGACTCCCATTGCCTTGCTTCTAGCTGCTCAACAACTGACAAACCAGAGGATTTAGTTCAATGATGATGACTTACTGTAATAATCGTCACTGGAACCGCTTTTGCTAAAGAAATACAGCCGGACTGTGGCCAGCTGTCCTGCTGTGAAGCATACCTCAGTCTACCAGCTTTTCCTTGCACTTCAAAAACAGGGTCCCCCAGGAACACACAAACTCACAAGTCCATATTTTTCCACTCAAGTCAGTGGGAGCCACGGATACCATGGGGCTTCTTTGGGGTGAGAAAACCCCTCTAGGAGCCACCCTGAGCTAACTGTGCCACTTGCAGTAGGGATGGGGTGCACACTCTCCCTCCCCTGCATATCCAACTTGCCCAACCATCCAGGAGAGAAGAAATCCTCCCTCGGCACAACACGTGCTGTGACAGAGCCCTTCCAAAAGCTGCAATGTCCCCTCAGCTCGGGCGGTGGGTGGATGGAGATAGCTGCTCCTTCCTGCAGCTGCCCAGGCTGCCGTGCAGGGTATGCAGCAAGGGCTGCCCCACAGCGTGTCGAACCGCAGCGTGCTGGACAGACAGTCCTCCCACACAGCCCAAGAAGTGTCACCGCTTCAGCATCTTTGAAACCCTGCAAGCATCAATAAACAAGTGTGGGGTTTCTCTAGCAGCAGCCCGCAGCCTGGGGAAAGCCACAGCCGAGAAAGCCCTTACGTGGAGGTTTACTCAGACCTTAAGTGGATTTGCAATTAGACAATAGCAAAATGTCAGACTGCTCTTATCATCACTGCGCTTCACAGGTCTTTCACAATCATGGCATAGTTGCCGTCTCCAAGTGCTGCAGGGCCACCGTGCCCCAGGGCCAGGCAATGCACTGAGCAAACAGTTTGAGCAAAGCAACACTGAGCCCGCAGCAGATATTCAGCCACAGAGCTGCTGCAGGTCACTGGGGTCAAACAAAGCGGTCCTGCCACCTTCATCCCTTTCACAAGGAGACACCATTTTCTTCAGTCGACCATCCAGCATGCAGACCCAACTGCAGGTGAAGCTCCCCACCTGAAGTACACGGAGGACGAGGCCGTGCCAGATGCAGGGATCTGCCCCTTTCCCAGGAACACCGGGAGGAACTGCAGCAGACAGCCGGACATCCCGAGCAGATTGGCTGAGCCTGACAGCCTCCAGAAAGGAAGGGCAGCGGCAAGCCTGCTGTTTATCAAATCTGTAAACAAGCTATGGAAGATATGCAGTGCAGAACATATCTGCAATGAGAATGGCTTTCCCACTGCTCACCGCCCCTCCTCTCCTGCAAGTTCCCCAGCCCTTCCCTGTGTCACCTGGCACAGACCGGCAGCACCCTGCCTGCCCAGCACCGATCTACTCAGCTCGGAGGGGAGATGGTTTGGAGATGGATTGATTTGGACAGTAAAGCACGAGATGCAGAGAGAGCTTCTCACACACTCTCACATCTCACTTCCAGACAGTGCACATTGTTAAAAAGAAATAGTGAGTTCACAAAACAAATGAGTGTGCAACCTGAGACTGCCTCAGTAGCTGTCTTCTGCTGTCACTATGGATGTAAGATGTTGCCAACCAGTTGCACAGTCAGCCCAAGGCCCTGGGACACACCGCGGCAACATCAGGGACAGCTTTGCCCATCGGTGAGCGGTTCTCTGAACATCAGTGCCACCCGGCAGAAGGAACGGCTGCCAGTGTGGAGGATGGAGTAGAGATTACTAGATTACTACAGCCCATGCACAAAAGCAGTGGAATTTAATCAGCAGAGGCAGCGATAAGAGGCAGCGATCTGATTCATCTGTCAAGAGCCCCAAAATACAAAACTGTCTGTGAACACGACAAGCCACACATTCGTAACTTCATTAACCGTGCTTTTACTCAACTGCTGCTCTGTCCTGAGCGGAATTGAGCCCCAGTTCTTGGAACAGAACGAAGGAAAGCAAATATGTTTATTTCAGTCTGCTGAGTGTTTGGTAACCACAGTGTGTCAGTGCTTCGTGACTTTGATAACTTTTCTCTGCTTTGGTCTTCCTTGTGTAACTGAGCTTAGCAATTGAGTTTCATTATCACGTATCTTTGGAAATTAAACAGAGTGAACCACAGCACTGACAGCTGGCGGGCCATTACCTGGCTCTTTACAAGGAAGGAGGCAGTGGGCAGCCCTGCATTTTTCAGGATGAATCCTAAGCATGACACAACAAATCCCGTGAGCTTCTGCCTTTGGAGAATGCCCCAAAGCATCTTTTCCAAGGAGACCTCCCTGCTTTAGGGGTAAGACAGCAGCGACACTTTCTCTTACCTGAAGCCTCCCAACCATCAGTGGGGGAAAGAAAGACTCACAAACAAATGAACTTAATATAAATACCTAAAAATATGCTTCCCTAAAATATAAGATACTCCACAAGCAAAAAGTTTGTTTTTTTTTTTTATAAATGGGAGGTAGCAGCGATTCTAAAGAAATGTGCTTCATATGAAAGGCACACAGATACCATAGCGATGGGCATCACCATGTATAAACAAAACTTAACAGACGCTTGGCCAGCAAGATTTCCACTCTGAAGAGGAACTAACTTTTCCCTCAGGCTCGTGCAGATCATGGGAATCCTCATGGGAAACCCAGGGATCTCTGCTGCCACAGACCTCTGCCCTCCCACAGTGCCTGTGCTACCACTGTGGGGCCACTCCCCCCTCCTGAGGGCTGCCCCAGGACTCACCACTCGGGGCTTCTGCTGGTCCAGAGTCTGCAGAAAGGCAGGTGCCTGGTCCAGGGTGCGCTCAGGGTCACTGGAGATGTCCTCCTCGGACTCCTCCCAGGATGATGAGAAGCCAGTGGAAGAGGCTGACGATGAGGACAGCTTCCGGACAGGCAGGCTGCTGGGGGGCACGGCACCCGCCTCCTCATCTGGGCCCCCCAGGTCTGTGATGATGACGGCAGGAATGCTACCACCACCAACTGGGTACTGGCCCTCCAGTCCTGAGGTGGCCATCACCACCTCACCTCGCTGCGAGCTGGAATCTGACGGCTCCATCCCCACCGCCTGCCCCACGGCCTGCCCCTCCATCACCATGAGGCCTGCAATGCTTGGCCGATCCTGGGCCCCACCAGTGTCACGATCCTCGCTCTCCCCATAGGCCCGTGGCCGGGGTCCTGTGCCAAGTCCCATCATCGGCACCGTGGGGCTGGCAGGCCGGGGTGAGGAAGGCCGAGGCGAGGATAGCCGAGGCGAAGATGGCCAAGATGAAGATGGCCGAGGTGAAGATGGCTGGGGCGAAGAAGGCCGAGGAGAGGATGGCGGAGGGCTCCACAGCGAGTGGGCCCCAGAGCTGTGTGCCTGGATGTGTGCCTCAAAGAGCCCCACTTTCTGGTTCACCTGGACGTTGTGCAGCTCTCGCTGCAGGCGCCGTGCCGCAGGGGAGCCTGGCGGCCTATCTCCTCCCCGGCTGCCCCGCCGGCCCCCGGGGCTGACCAGCTGCGGAGGGGGCTCCTCAGGCGGAGGGAAGAGGAACGCGGAGCTGAGGCGTGGGGAGCGGGGCGACACGGTGGTCGGGGTGAAGGCAGGGAGTGGGCAGCAGCTGCCGGCTGTCTCGGGGCTCCTGGGCAGTGTTTGCCTGGAGGGAGGTGGTGTCTTGCTCCCGCTGCTTTTCACCTCACTGTTGCTATTCATCATCACCAAGCTATTGAGCGCATAGCAGTACACAGCCATAGTAGTCAGCCAGGGCGCACAGGCAGGCCGCCGCCTCGGCACTCGGGCTCAGCGGGGCTGCCAGGGCTCTCTCCACGCCAGGATCAGCAGCATCGCCAGGGAGCAGCAGGGGAGCCGGGCTGGTCCTGGTCCGCAGCTCCATAAAACGGACGCCTAGAGAGAGGGAGAGGGAAAAATGAGCGGGACTCTGTGCACAGTGGGCAGCCGTTCCTGCGAGAGAGTTACAGAGCGCTGGCCCAACCGGTGGGAGCTGTAAGTTGGAAGCTTCTGAGTGCTTGTCCCAAAAGCTGACATTTTTGGAGGGAAGCGAAAAAGTCCAACTAGCTCAAATTTGCCACCTTCTGGTTTGTCACCTGCAACCAACGGCGACCCAGTCTCACGCAGCGACTGCGTTCAATGATGCCTGCCTTTCCAACTGGCGTGGGACGGGACCACGTCCCCACCACCGCCCTACCCACCTACACGCAGCAGCACGGGTGTGCACAGCTGCATGCGTCCTCTGCCCCATTTCCCTGGGCACACCTCCCGGGTTGTGCAGCCGCCCCACTAACAGCCCACGTCCCGCTCACGGAGGCAGCTGAGGGCGGCTGCTCTGTGTGCACACAACAGGGGCTGTGCTTTTGGCTCTTGGCATCTCTCTGCTCCCCTGCCCGCCTTTCTTTGTGCCCGTTTGTTCCGTACGCCTCCGGAGCCGCAATCCTCATCCCGTGCCCGGCGGTGAGAACCCCGCAATATCCACACAGAAACGCAACCTACGCGAGGGTGTGGGCTTGTTTACGCCCCTATGTGCTAACCCCGGCGACGGGCGTACACTTCTTCGGAAGTGCCGCGATGCCATTAGATGCGCCCCCCGCGCATCCCCGGGCAGATAAGCGCCCCCAGGTTTCCGCGCGGCCCCCGGCACCTGAAACCCGGCTCCGTCCCCTCCGCCTTCCCCGTTCCTCCCGGCCCCCCCCCGGAGGGCAGCCCGGGGCGCCCCGAGGAGCTTACCTGGCGCAGGCTCCGCGCCCGCCTCAGTGCGCGCCGCCCCGCCGGCCGCAGCGTGCCGCCGAAGCCATCTCCGCGGGCGCGCCGCGCCGCCGGAGCCCCGCTCTCCCCGCGGATATATCGCCCCTCGGGGCCGGGAGCGCGGCGTTCCCCGCTCCGCGCTGCGGCCAGGTCCGCGGGACGGCCGCGGAGCCCTCTCGTCGTGCGGCCGGAACGGCGGGGAGAGCAGGAGGAGCCGGAGGAGCAGGAGCAGGAGGAGGAGGAGGAGGAGGAGAGGGAGAGGAGCCGAGAGAAGGAGGAGAGCGGAGGGAGGGGGTAGGAAAGCAGGAAGGAAGTTGTGAGCCTGTCTGGGGTTGAACTCAGCGGAACAAGTTTCTTTTTTTTTTCGCTCTCTCGCTCGCTCAGCGCTGCTCGGCGGGACCGCTGGAGGGAAACACTGAAAAAAAAGAAAAAAAAGTTTCCATTGTTAACTAAGAAAAAAACCACGTTTCGGCCTCTGTGGGTTAAAGATACGCGATCCGTTTTCCACCCCTCGCCCCGGCGCCCTGCGGCTGGCTCGCTGCGAGTCCTGCGCCCTCAACTCTGCACGGCGCCCGGCCCTACGGGGCTCCACATGGCGCCCGGCACAGCTGGCAGGGACAAAAGGAGACGCGCACCCTCCCGCTCTCCTCTTGTACCTCTCCTTCTCTTTCCAGCCTCCCCTCTGTGTACAACCGCTGGGGCAAAGGCTTGCGCCCGCACCCATAGGAGCGAACACCTGAAGGTCCCCGATACCCCCATGCTCCCACTGTGAAGCAGAGATCAGCCTGGCCACGTGCACGGCATCCCGTTTTCCCCCAGTCACGACAGCTCAGGCCTGGTGCTTTTCAGCATGTGGGTCACCCGCACCAGACCAAAGTCAGGCTGGACAGGCTCTGAGCACCGGACGGAGCCGTAGGTGTCCCTGCTCATTGCAGGGGAGTTGGACCAGATGGCCTTTAGGGGTCCCTTCCAATTCGGTTCTATGCCACTGGGCTGGGCAGCCTCCCATGAGCACATCCCGTGGGGTGGGTGGCCATCGGTTGCCAAACCCAAGGGACGGAAGCCGTCAGACACATCCATTCCCGTGGCTCTGCCCTGGCTTTGGGCAGGGCGGCTGCATCCAGCACACTGCTGTCCTCTCTGGGGCAGGGGAGGCCACAGGCAGCGCTTCCTCAGCTCCTCAGCCCCCAGGCACGGGTCCCACTTGGCAGAAGGCGCAGGCTCTTGGCTGTGATACAGCGTGATTTCTGTATCAAGATAACTCATTGGATATAGTTGTCTCTGTGTCAGCACTTCAGGAGAGCAGGCTCTGTAATTTGCTCTCCAAGTAGCGTCAAGGTCAGACCTCGATGGCAACTTTTGGGTTGTTCTGGACCGGCCACGGAAAAAGACAGAAAAAAAAAAAAAAAAACCCAGCTGCGAGATGTCTCTGCTGGGATTTCACAGCTAGGAATTTTCCCTAGAGGGGGAAATGGTTGTCACAGCAGCCCAGCTTTTTGTCATGAAGGCGTCACCTCCTGAGTGTAAACAGGGGCAGAAAGGTCTCTGAATCTGCCGAAGGTGCAGATTGCCAATCCCACAGGCAGACAGACGGACACCCAGAATGAGCTTATGTTTGTTTTTCCAGTAGAGAAATGTTATTTTGAATTCAGGGCAGGAAAAGAGATTTTTAGACTTTTTCCACTTGAGTCTGTTCCCTCGGCGTCTGTGCTCAGTTGGGAACTGGTCTTTCATGAAATAAAGCCTGTCATCAGTCTTTCTCAGCAAAGTGACCCCTCTGAGTATAATGGCACTATTCATGATCACAAGCTTACTCATGTGTGCAAATATCTGCAGACTCCATTTTTTGTTGCTCTCACTCCCTCACGTCAGCCAAAAGTAGGAACATTTGAAAGAAAAAATAAATTCAGATAGATAGATGCGGATGAATGGGTGTCTTCCTTCTTAAAAGAGCTTAAAAGAGCAGCACTGTGCTATGCTAATATAATATGCGTGTACTTGCAAGCACTGCTGCATATCTGTTTGCATGTTTTGACTGTTCTTTGGGGTTATTTACATTGAGAGAATTCACACCAGCATAACCATGATGGGTGCTTAAAGTCCTTTCTTAAAGTCAAAGAATCGTAGAATCACCGAGGTTGGAAAAGACCTCCAAAATCACGCAGTACAACCGTTCACCTATCACCAATATCTCCCACTAAGCCATGTTCCTTAGCACAACATCGAAATGCTTCTTGAACACCTCCAGGGGCAGTGCCTCCACCACCTCCTGGGCAGCCCGTTCCAATGCCTGACCACTCTTTCAGAGAAGTATTTCTTAATGGCCAAGCTAAACCTCCCCTGGCACAGCTTGAGGCCATTCCCTCTAGTCCTATTGCTAGTTGTATGGGATAAGAGGCCAACCCCCATCCCATCACAATCTCCCTTCAGGCAGTTGTAGAGAGTGATAAGGTCTTCCCTGAGCCTCCTCTTCTCCAACAGAACCACCCCAATTCCCTCAGCTGCTCCCCATAAGACATATGCTCCAGAGCCCTCACAGCTTTGTTGCCCTCCACACTCTAGGGTCTCAGTGTCTTAGTTGTAGCGAGGGGCCCAAATGTGAACATGGTACTCAACGTGCAGCCCCACCAGGGCTGAGTACAGAGGGATGATCACATCCCTGCTCCAGCTGGCAATGCTATTTCTGATACAAGCCAGGATGCCATTGGCCTTCTTGGTCACCTGGGCACATTGCTGGTTCATGTTCAGGTGAGTGTCGACCAATATCCCCAGGTCTGTTTCCTTTACACAGTGTTCCAGCCACTCTGCCCTACATCTGTAGTGTTGCCTGGGGTTGTTGTGGCCGAAGTGCAGGACCCGGCACTTGGTCTTGTCCTCAGCCCAGCTATCCAGCCCATCCAGATCACACAAGTCACACAGATTCAAGCCCCTTCTGATATTCATCCTATCTGCAGAGGTCAGGACAAGCGAGTGGTGAACTCACTGCAGCATATTTACTGATTCAGAACTACCTAAGGGGACATGGCCTTAAAATATGGCAGCATTTGGGCCTAAGAATTGCAATATGTGATGGCCAGAGCAAGAGCTAGAGCTATTCTGTGGACACTGTACACAGCAACAAGATTATCTTTATGAAGGAAGCTGCTAAGAAAAGTTAAAAGAGAAAAATAGATATATTTGGGGATAGATACCTTTTCAGAATGGGCAGGTATGGGTGGAAAATAATTGCTTCCAGACGGGAGCCAGGCAGCAGTCCACATCGGGTAGTGAAGAAAGTGCAGGCAGCCTTCAGCACACTTGTTTCCAATCAAGTGGAAACCAAGCGTCTGAGTTTAGACTAAGTGGAAAGCACGAACTGAAACACGCTGTTAGTCCAAACCAGCGACAAGGA
>PPHD01026330.1:0-11499 GCA_002909625.1 Bambusicola thoracicus
CTTTTTTTTTTTTTTGCTTTTTAAAAATAATAATAATAATTGTTCTTTACCCAGATAAATTTTTATGTTCTTGCCTGTTCTCTGGTTGCTCTTCCGGACTGTCTTCATTAAATACGATTCCTGGAGAAAGGCACTATGAACTGTGATTAGTACTAGAAATTAAAAAATAAAAAAGTCCCTAACTTTTTAATCTGATATCTGTGGAGGTGTTCAAGGCCAGGTTGGATGGGGCCCTGGGCAGCCTGATTTAGTAGCTGGCAACTCTGCCTACAGCAGGAGTTTGGGACTAGATGACCTTTAAGGTCTCTTGCAGCCCCAGCCATTTTGTCATTCTGCATGTCTGAAGATTTGCAAACCTCGTACAAATGCTTCTACCTTGAATGTAAAGTTCCGTGTTCTGCAAGACTTAGCATGGCCTTGCAACTCCAGAATCCTTCATTTGTGACCTTCTCTCCTTTAGTGCATATTAATTTACTTCTTTCACTTCTGTTTTTAAGCGTACATTGCTGAGAAAGAGATTATAAAATGGAGACATTTTATTATCTCACCTAACAATTGCTTTGAAATTCAATAAAATAACTTCTATGTATACTTGGTGAATGGAGAGAGCACTGCTCCATACAAATGCAGAAATTAATCAGCTTGATTCACTGAGGCTTTCTCATACTGTTCTTACCATAGAACCATAGAATGGCCTGGGTTGAAAAGGACCACAATGATCGAGTTTCAACCCCACTGCCATGTGCAGGGTCACCATTCTTGAGCTGGAGTGCTTAAAAGTAAATATAGTATGACATACATGATGAGCCTCAAGGAGGCTTTTTTATTACTCTAAGTAAATTAGACTTTTAAAATATGCTGCAGTGTTGATTTCCTGTTGTAAAATAATTAAGTTAGTGGTTTCTATAGCGGGAAACTATGACCTGCTTATAGAAAGTGACAACAGTAATTTAACCTTATTCAGTTTTGTTTTCCCTGTTGAAACATGATTTATTTGATTCCAAGTATTGATTACTCAAATATATAACGAAGACCTTTATCTTCAGTGATGTAAGCAGTGGAGAATCCATTAATGTGGTACACATTTATGTGGATGAGGTGTGCTCATGTTGTTGCATAGCTTATTGAAAAAACATATTTTGTTGTCTTGCTTTGTTGTTCAAACATGACTGTAGTAAATAGCTACCTTTTACAAAACTTAAAAATGCGTAGTCAACTCTAGTCACATGTAAATTTTTCATTATCTGCCATACATGTCATCAAGGTGGCCCTGCTATGTTTTTTTTCCTCCCACGAAGACATCTGTGCATACCTGTGATGTACAGTGAGCAGCCCAGCTGATGTTAAGAGGAGCTGGTGGCTCTGGATGTACACGTGTGCCCATCTCTGCTTTGGGCTCTGAAGCACACAGTGTCTGTTGCCGAGTGCAGTATTGATTAGCTGTGCATCCAGGCTGGGCTGCTTCATCCATCACACTGCTACCTGAGTGCTTGCTGAATAGTTTTGAAAAATGTAGTTCAGTGTAGTTTTGGGAAGAGATTTGTCTTCAGTCAGAGCTTTAGCCATTTCAAATTTAGTACTTTGGCCTCATCCGTAAAGCAGTGATCCAGTATACATGAAAAGCATAGCTACATCATCTAGCGTATTCCTGAAATGATACTATTTGTCTTGCTGGAAGAAATAAATTAGCATGGGAATATGAAAATATACTTCAGCATTCATTTAAATATTTTTCAGCTCTTCAAAAACAAAAACAAAAAGCCAACAAAACCAAAGACTTTCAGACATAGGGGACATTTTGTTCAAATTTAAGATGGTCTCTGTTAGAAACTTTTTATGTGAATGAGAAAGTATACATGTATACATGTATGCAATGATGGCAATGGCTCTGATGGGCCATACATATGTTCTTGTACTGGTGGATATGTGGAAGGGAGGATTCTTGGTGTAGCTTTGTGTTAATATAACTGCAAGGAATGAGTTTGTCAATCTGATGTAGTAATTTCTCTCATATAGCACGTGTTTCTGTAGACCCGATGAAACAATAACAAAATTAAGTAGACACTCTTCATGTCTAAATTGTAATGATGTGACATGGTGCTTTTTAGCATTGGAGGTTATGCGCAGGATGAGGCACGTGTCAGTGAGATAATTAGAACCAAATGACCCTACCTTTACTATGTGTTCCTGTTAGTTCTTCTCTGGATACACTAGTAAGATCTAAACCATAGAGTGTTGGGCTAGAGTACTCATAGCATAAACATTAAGGGTTCTCATAAAAAAAAATAAAAAAAATCATATTAATGTATTTGTTATGAATTTAGCAGATTACTGTATCAGTTTTGCAGACTTCTGAAAATAAGGTAGAAACAACATTTTGATTTTTTAGATGAATTTACAAGTGAAACATTAAGGTTAGATGTCAGATTACTTACAGCATATCAAATTGTCATCTATTAGTAACATAACTGTGTTATTTATTAGCAACTTTGTCAAAAAACATGCAGTGTGCTTGTTTTGTGGAAAATAAAATGAATTTGTATGGTATTTCTTTTCATTCTAGATAGCCTGCAGGCCAATTGCTGTCAGTACCCAGCCAAACCTTAGCGCTGGTGTAATGACCCAGTGATATTAATTAGGTAGTTGCTGAGTTATTCTGAATGTGATGAACAAGCTGTGTGGAGATTCTGTGGTTGGTTGGAGCTCCTCCTGTGTCTATTAATTAAATGTACTAATTATTTTTATTAATTTTCACGGAGGGTAGGATTGCTTAAGCCAAACTGCAATCTTTTTCTTTTTGGATGAACAGTGGGAGAAATACAGATGCTATTAAAAAGTACAGAAAAAAACTCCATGCTGGTAGTGGGTCATTAACAGACATAGTTAGAAACTGTACACTCTAAATAGATGTGGTTGTTTTTGAAAAGTGAAATATATTCTAAATGTAGAAAGAGAGTAGAAAATATGCTGTGTTTACAAATCCTACTGCTTGTCTGGGCTGCAAAACCCTGACTACCAGTTTCTCAGCTGCAGTTTCAGGTTCACTGAAACAGCAAAAGCTGTGTATTCTGCCCTGAGTATGGGGGCGGCAGCATGATTTTGGGGCCAACCCTCAACCAGGTGAAGGCTGGCTGTGAACTGCGGCCTGGGTTTATTGTTGTTCTCTATGGAAGAGAGCATGGGCAGCCAGCTCTGGCTCTGCCACATTTGCTATCATGTTAGCTGGTTCTTGGTGCCACTGCAGGACCTCAGAAGTGGCAACCACCACTTATTGATGTCTTTCTGAAGATTTCTTGTGAATCAAATAAACTGCTCCTGAGGAGAAGTTACTAGCTCCAAGAATCTGATAGTGTTTATGTAATTCATTCTTTGGCCGTTCAAGGAAAGAAGATTTTGTAGTGTTTTAAATAGAAATGGGGGGAAAAAAAGATCCTAACTCTATTTCTGCTGTGGTAATTTGAATGTATTGGTTTATTCATGGATATACCATGGGCAACAAGTTATCTCTCAGTGTATAAAACCAGCAAAGTATTTTGTTTTTTAATCAGAACTGGGCACCCAACTCCTTGAGATCTTTTGATTCTTAAGCGATCTTCATTATTCCTAATGCCAGCCTTTAGAGGTGTGTACATGCTGTGGTAGGAAACAACTAAACTACACACTTGTAGGAGAGAAGCAAGAATGTTTTTTTATATGACATAGTGATTCAAAAGTCCTTGGCTTTTGGAACGGATGTCCACTATCAGTACTTTAAGCCCCCAGTCTGAGACAGTTTTTTGGTTATTAATCTGTCTCAGCATGACTGTTACCAGTACTGTTGTTAATTGCCTTCCTGTGCAAAAGATCTTGTGTGAGAGACCAAGCTGAAAAAGGAAGTTGAGTGAAGAGGGAGGAGGTGGGGTGGGGGGAGAAGGCAGGAGGAACACACCATTACAGTAACACTGCGTATCGTATTAAACTAAGGGCAGCATCATTTCAAGTTTCCGCTAGAAATTCCTGTATGTATTTGAGTTAGTTTTACAGATTTTTGAACAAAATATAAATTGTGAGTGTAAAGTAACAAAGACCTCTACATCTCTGATAAAATGTGTTTCTCAGATTGTTCAGCTTAGTGGCATCAGCATCTGAAAGAACGCTGCACACGTAGGGAATGGATTTCTATGAGTTTTACAGTCAGGAGAGTAGGGCATATTTTTGAGTAAAAAATAACCATTGCATGCCTGTGGCTAATAGTGTTATTAGAAGTTTTAAAGCTGAAGTTATTGACGGTAAGGAGAGGTAGAAAAAAAAAAAAAGCACTGGAGAATCATTAGTATTAAATTGGAATGAAACTAGACAGAAATTGTAGACTAAGATAAGGTCTGTGTTTACCACCATCCTAGAACACCCTAATCTATGTTATGAAAAAATAATGCTGGGTTGAGATTCTTCTTTAGGTTCTGTTATTTATATAAATGAATGAAGTAATATCATTCAGCTTTAATTAAGAAAGAAATCATAGCACTAAACCACTATCAGTTTAAAATGTTTTACCTGAAATGTTGAGTTACAAATGCATCTAGTTCACAAATAACAAGAGGCATATAAGCATAGGCATCTAGCTGTGCCTCCCTCAGAATGTATTTAAAATGTGCCTGAGATATGGATAATTGGCCTGTGCTGAGCACTGTTAGTGGGTCTTGAAAAATAATCGGTTTCCTGAGCAACTAGTGCTTTTTGTTCTTTTTGTGTGTGTGTGAAGAGGGGCAAATGATGGATATTTTCAAATGGTGAGTGTAAGTTAAGTTCCTTCCAGCTGATAGCAATTTTTATTAATTATATATACTTGTAAATCCTGTTCACTTAAATGGAGCAGTTAGAAGACCCGCATTACAGAAATCAAGCCGATAATTTAAATGCCATGAACTTTTTGCTCCACAAAGAGACAATAAAGGCTAAAGATCACAATCCTGACCTCCAGAGTTATGAAGGAGTACTTTGAGTGAGATGCATTTGCATGGTTATCATGAAGCAATTAGAATTAGAATCTGTATCTCAATTTCCTGCTCTTTCGTAATTATAGTGTGACATTTAGTTACAAATCCTTGTTTATATTGGTATGCTCAGCCATCATTGATTGAAAGAACCAGGATGCTAATTAAATTAGGCATACTGCCTTCTTTCATTTCTTTGATTTTATAGATATATGGAGATGAAACATCATCTTTAATAGTATCTGCAGGCAGAAAATAAATGCAATATTAAGCATTATGACAAATCAAAGCTTATTGTGTTATTTATAGCAATTCTAAAATTTTAGATGGCAAAGTGTCAGCAGTTTGCTAAGTGCTGTTTTTCTGTCCTGGTTTGTGAGTTTGCAAAGATCTGGGATGGCTCTTTTGCCAAAATGAAAATGTGATGCGAACTTGAGCAGGCTGTTTCCTTGCTTTTTATTTTCCTAATATCACGAAGATTTAAAGACTGAGCATAACAATTATGAACTCAAAATTATTCTGCAGAACAGCCATAATTCAACTGTGAAAAAGCTGTAAACTCTGTACAAATTCAACAGCTTTCCTACTTGAAGATCAGGCTGAGTGTGAGTTCCTAGAAGGCATGAGGGATGATTTTTATGTTTTGAAGTATTTGTCTCATACACGGCAACATGATCCTTAATGCTTCACTTTTAGGTATGGAAAAGAAGGGTACTTTATTACTTCAAACTTGAGTCTGGTATTCCTGGTTTGAGCTTGAGGTTTTTGATGCATGTTTCCAGTGTTACCTTCGGCTGGTCACTTAATTTACTTGTAGCATATTTCAAGTAGTACTCCTAGTATTCACAGTGATTTGGTATGAGAGAGCTATTCAAATACTGTTGAGATGAAGTTACATTAATAACTATTCAATACTGTCTTTAGAGACCAGTTAAATTTTGAGCGTTTTCATACTTCGTTCCAGGAAGTGAAGCAGACATTAGCACTGTTAGCATGTTTGCTAGTTACTCCTGTTATTTTTGTCTTTCCTTTTGCTGAGGAAATGCCATAGCAAAACACAATCTTTTTATAACGGGGGAAAAAGATACTGAAAAAGCTTAGCACACTCATCAACTGGAGTCTAGGCTCAAAAATAAATGACTTTTTAAATCTTTCCAGAGTTGTACTTAGCATCCATCATTACTCAAAGACCGAGTCATATCTGCTGTAATTTTTGAAAATATTAGTTGACTTTGTCTGCCGTGTACCCGAGTCTCTTCGTCATGGGACAGTGTGTCCTCTCCTCTGTGCCCCTGTGAAAGCAGATGTTTGATATTGTTTGGATTTTGTCAATTTTTCTTTCTGTTTTTACCTACCACTTCTTTTGAGAAGGAAAGAATTCACAAGTGAGTGCCATTCAGGTAGCTAACCTGTAAGATTTGTTGCAGCCTAGTTTCAGCATTAGGAGGCTCAGTAGGTATAAAAGGCTTTGGAGTTTGGTTCGTGGTACAGAGACTTTGTGAGGATGTTTTGATCTTTAAGACTTTTGAAGAAGTTTGTGCTTTCTGACTGTATAGCTCAGCTAATTTTGCATAATATTGTTCTAAGGAACAAATCATGCATCTCTTTTTGACAAGGGAACAAGTCAAGATGAGTTTGGAAAGATGACCTTGGAGGAATTTTTTGTTTTTTGTCTTCTGTACCTTAAGCTTACTTTAAAATTATTCCTAACTGAATAAATCCCATCTCTCTTCTCACACGCTCAGTTTCAAAGTTCTTCCTTGAAAATCTTACTGCAGTCTAAAACCTTAAAAAAGAGTTTGTCAAAGCAACTCCTTGCCATCATTCCAATTGCTTCCATGAAAGATAATACATTCATGAAATCTATTAGGGATAATATTACTGTTACTCTTTGTGAATTGTTTTTTTCTGTTTAAATAATGTAATATTTTTAAGATAGAGATTTGATTTCCAGTTAAGATTTGAAGGACAGTGTGGTTGCAATTAAAACTACTCAGAACACAGTTTTGAGAACAAGCAACAAGTTCTCTATTGCAGCACAGTTACTATGCGTAATGTTGGAGTTATGGGTGGCAAACGTGATACACTGAATCTGTGGGTGTCTGCATCACTTTTCCTTTTTTTCACTGAACAATGAATATATCAGTTAGGTATTTAAAGAACTGTTGAACCATGTGCTGGTCTGTGAAAAGATGTTTGCCAGTGAATGTTTGCCGCCTTTAAAGAACATAGTCTGGCAGATGGGCAATTTGAGATTTTGATTCTTGCAATGTGAAAAGTGTGATGTTTTTTTTTTTTCTACTGCAAACCATGGCAAAACTGAAATTCTTTCAGGTCTGTCATAAAATGAGCACATTCCTGCATGCAGTGTATTGCATAGTGAGGAAAGGAGGCTGGTAGTTTTGAAATTGCCTGTCTCAGTGAAAAAGGCAATTTTAATTAATGACAGAAGCTATGAACAAGAATGCAGAGGTGCAAACTTGGTGGCCAAAGGATAGTGGAAGTGATGTGAAAGACCAAAAGTCTCCAATTACTTACTGATGGGCCATGAAAATGTTCTAGGTGAACCTTTGGTACAGTGCCTAGGCTGGAAGAAGCATGGATGTACATGGCAGACCTGACATGCCTAATTCTTCTCACTATAAAAAGTCTTCAAAAGAAACAAACAAAAACCCACAGACAAAAGTACACCCAAAGAACAACCAACCAAAACCTCAGAAATTGTGACATTTCTTTGGTATAACTGCTGAATCTGCAAGGGTGGGAAATAAAACAGAGAACAGATAATAAGTGAATGTAATCCTTTCTTGTTGGGGAGGTTAACATGCTCATTCTTTCTTTCCTGAGTATTTGCAGCCCTGCAAACATAGTTCACCTATTTATTTGTTTTAGAAATGAAGATTAAAGTGGTTATCTTTGCAAATGTTGTGACAACCACAGAAGCACCAAGGCCTGAGGAATCTTGATTAATGGGAGTGTTGGTGGAAAAAATTCTCTTTATTATAATGATTGTGATTTTGCTGATTGTCAAAACCCTGGGTAATATGATTAACCTTTTGAAGATCTTTCTAACTTGACTATTTTTTTTTTCTCATACATTTCTTTATTAAAAAACTAAAGCCATTTACCATAAAAATACACTTACTTGGATGCTGAAAATCAGTCAGTAGATAAAATGAAAATACAGCTGTGTTGTAATATTATTTCTGTGCTTATTTCCCCAAACTGCTAATTTCACAGAAAGTAGTTTTGACAACCCTTACATTTTGTTCATGAATAAAACATGGCATAACTGTATTTCCAAGGCTCGATTTCATTGTTGTTTTCTTTTCTGTACTCAATCTTTATTTGTTTGACTTTATTTGGAGGTTGTTTTTTTTTTGCAGGGTTGGGAATTCAGGAAACCATATTCTTTAAACTTAAAATTGTAACATTACCGATGCCATGTATTTGTTGTAGCTTTTCTTTTTCAGGCTAGGCGGACATAGGTATGTTATTTAACCAGTCAGCGTGTACTGAACTAAATGCAAATAACTCCTGATTCTGACGACTTTCAGTCTAAAGCCCCCAGCTTGCCGATACAGCACACGTGTTCACATCCTGATTTATGCAGAGCTCTTTGGAGCAAATCATGTGAAGAAACTATGACTGTTACTGTGCTTTGGAAGAGAGGGTATTGTTTGTGGAAGGGGGTCTGCAAAGCACAAGGAACAGGATTGTATCGAGCTCATTCATAGAATCCTCACACAGTGATCTTTTGAACCTTAGTTATCACAGGTGGTAAATACTAGGGCTGAATAGATGGATGACAATAAAGGAATAGTTTTTGGGGAGGGGTGGGGGGAACAGTGTCAGAAAATCTAACTTAAGTTTCTGGGAAAAAAACAGCATAGTTTGGAATGAAATTGCTTTATATTTGAGTTAGAATGTGACTTCAAAAAATTTCCTGAAGTCTCTCTGCCTTCTGATACCGACAGAAGTACTATTCCTTCTGTCTGTTCTTAAAAGAAGTCAAGTGGAATGAAATCCAAGACATGTTCTTCAGATTGCAGAGATCAGAAGTAGGAGCTAGCTGTAATGTAAGCATGCTTGCTTTCTTGGCTTACTGCTCTCCTTCTTCCCCAGAGCAGAGGGGTATAGGTAAGAGTTGATGGAGAGCTGTGTTGCACGAGATATCTGATCACTTGATATTTTACACTCTTCCATAACCTGCAAGAAAACTCCTAGTGTTTGCTTCTCCTGGCATACTGGGATAATGAGCCCTTGAATCAACTCAGTGGCAGTGGCTAGAAGGAAGAGAGAATGCTGAGGCCAGTGGAGCTGACAAAAAAAGACTTATCATTCTTTCAGTGTGAGAATTTGTATTTCCTGTATCTTGAAACTGTAAATAAAAGAAGATGTTTTCAGTCACATATTGCTCTGCTTAAATACGAGTGAGGTCGTTTTGCTTCTTTTCCTCTTAAAATACATACTAAATATGAGTTTATCTCTTATTTCTTAGCCAGCTTGCTTCTGCTTTCTGGAATATGAAGGAACCTATCTTGCATATCAGTTGGATTTATCAATTGCTACTCTAGCCTATGAATTTATTCTTTTGTAGATTCAGTTCATCTTAGACATATCATACAAAAATCTTGTTCATCTTTAGTTTTTCTCTTGACCTAGCTCTGTTTGCTTCCTATTAAAAAGAAATATGCTTTCATGGACATCTTTCTGCTTTCCATTCATGTTCAAGTTGCGTATTGAGGTATGCTGCGAACAACTTACATCTTTCAACATTCGGCTAGTTCTTGATTTCAGGTAATAGAATATGCATTAAATATTCAGTTTTAAAGCTGTGGGTCTAAGATGGTAACTCTTGTTCTTGTGCTAGCTTAAGTCTACATAGGTATTAAATTTGCAGAACTTTTACTGATAAAATAATGGTGAATGTTCTTTCCCAGTAGACTTGTTTTATATGTTGTCAAATAGATTCATCATGATTATTTATAAAGCTAATTATATTTATAAACTCTAAGCTAGGCATGATGGAGTTGGCAAAACTCCATAGAGATCAGCTTACTTTGTGTGGAGATGAATTTTTCCTGTATTTACTGCTGCTAAAACATATTTGAAATTTTGATATCTCATCAGTATTTAGGTCACTGCACTTGCTATGCTGTTTGTATTCCTCTTGGTATCCAGGATGATTCAGCGTGTTTTACATCTATTGCTTGTTCCTTTACATTTTTATTTTAATTTTAAAGTTTGTTAAAGATTCAGATCTCTTCTGTGTCATTTCTTGTTTAGTATGTATGCACATTCACTAGTTGTGGGGAAAAATGTTAGTGATATATCACAGAGCACATAGAAAAACACATCTCTCCTTTGGGAAGCAGTTGTCGTTCTGTGCTTCAAGAATTTGCTGTGAAAGCTTCTCAGTGGGGCATTAAGCATGTATTTAGCCTAAGGCACATAACTATCCATTTGAAGTCAGTGGGAACACACAGTTTAGATGTAAGCTTATTCATAGGCGTCCTTGGGCCTAGGAGCTTGGATTCAGATCTCATAGTAGCCCCTGTGAGACTGAATCTTACATCTATTCAGTTGCCATAATTTGCCTTAAATATAGTGTACTCTGTTTGAGTATAGTATTGCTAACAGGTATGGTACAGGACTAAAATGTGTCTTCTGCCTGAGGAAAGTATGATTAAAGACAGCTAATGATTTTTTTTTTTTTTTAGGTTTGGTACTAATAGCAGAATAGATAGAAAGAACAAAATGTGATGTTAAGTGATTAATGATTATTTTCCTTAAAGTAGGTATAGGAATACGGTCCAGCTAATTAATTTCATGTAGTTACTGGGCATGGAGATATAAGAAACAGATGAGAAGATATATCATTTAAAAAAAAAGCCCTATTGTAAGGCAAACTAAAGGTGGCAACAAAGCACTGTATGCTTAAGTTAAAATGTTGATACCATTAAAAAAAAAGACACTCATTTTTTTTTTGAGACTCACCCCATACAAACGCTGCTGTTTTACCAGAACAGGGAGAGTATCAGTCCTGAGTCATTCTTAATTATCCAAACAATGGAGATATACGTAATATGAACTCTACGCTTACTAAATATTTTCCTTAAGCAAATTATTTTTTTTATCACTGTCAGTTTTCTATATTTAGTAGCCTAAAGAGACATTGAAAACTGTTCTGTTGGAGGAAGGAAAACTCACAAAAAACCTCAAGAAAGCCCCACAACTTATTCAAGGTTCATTTAGGTGGAGTTCATTTACAATCTCAGCATGTCTTTTAAACTGGTAGGCTTCATTTTATGAAATGATGCAATATTGGCAGATTAGTTTCCTTCCTATCGGTCTTAAATACATTAATTTTGTTTTTCTTCCATGAATATAGAATCTGAATATTCTCTAACAGAAAAAAATGTAAGGCTTTTTTTAATCGATGATTTTCATAATCAGTTCCACTAAAATTGCTTCAAATCAGCCCAGGAGATGCTGCTGCCTGTGTTTTGTATGAACCGAAACT
>PPHD01026332.1:0-11498 GCA_002909625.1 Bambusicola thoracicus
TTTTGTTTCCATAATAAAAAATAAAGGCATAACAGCTGAGATGAAGCAATTTTGTTCAATCTTCTCATCATGGCAAGCTTTATGATTAGCCTGAATCCCACTGCACGTTATTAAATTATGTCTCTGAGTTTGCAGTTTCACTACAAGGAGAGCCACTGCAGCCCAATGTTTATTAACCTGTATTTTCTCATAAGCTCACTGTTTGCCAGGTGAGCTTGAAATTTTTCACTGGCCTGGCTCATTTCTGAGCCTAGTGCAGAAAGCAAATTGATGCATGCCCATGTGTCCCTTGTCCCGCCTTGCAAATTTGATGCCATCCTTGCTAATGTAGACAAAAGCAAGGCAGGGCAGTGTCGCACCGCTCACTAATTTTGGTAAAAAAGCAGGTTTTGCAATGCCACTCAAATTCAATTTGGATTTGGAAAATAAAAACGTGGTGCACTGCGGTCTGCTGGGGGATTTCCATGCCACATTGGTTTTGTCAGAAGTGGTAATCAAATATTCAGTTACCGTTTTTGGTTGAGCTGTGCTCTTTTTGTTTAGCTTGGTGTGAAAGTTACTTACTGTTGTTGCTTGCACATTGAAGAAGTCCATTCACAGGACCTCCAGAATGGCTAACTGTGCTGCTTATTGACTGGAAGAGCAGCTGAAAGGCACATTTGTCATCTGATACTTCCTTTGCTGATCTGGTGTGGTCAGGGTGCAGTAAGTTGCTTCTCCCTCTCTCCCCAAGAGTCCCAGCACCAGCATTGTTGAGTCCTGCAGGAGACTTGTAGTTTTCTGGGACCTTGTTTTCATGCCTAATATCACAACTGCCGAATGGTCTGCATTGAGACAAAGCATTTTTGGCCATTTCTTTAAGACCTAAGAAGTGCTGGTCCTGAGGAGCAGTGGGATGCTGCAGGTGCTGTGGATGTTTTTCTCTGTATATGGCCAGAGTCTCCCTGGCAGAACTTCTGGCTCATTATTTCCTGTAAAGATGCTGCTTGTTTTTTTGTTTTTTTTTTTTTTTTTTTTTTTTTTAACTCCAATGTCATGAATAGTCCTTTTGACGAAGGGAGGGGGGGACAGCATCCTCACGCTGTTGCATCTGGATGGATACAACACAGTGTGACAACACAGCAAGAGGTGAGAGAGGAGAGATTTGAAATGCTTTCAAAGTCATTAATGAGGTTTCCATGGGTTTCAGTACAAGCCAAGATTTGCCATTAAGAATTCTGGAGAGGATATAGCTGCATCTAAGCCTGTTAATGGCTCAGAGCCAAGGGTTGGGGAAATGGGGAGGCTTCATCCTTCATTTCCAAATTTGCAAGGTTTCTCCTCTCTTCCTCTCTGTTGCTCGGGGCCAAAGGAACCTCAGCTAGTTGAATTGGTGGTTGGGGCAGGCTGAAACTCCTCCGTTGTTTCCTTTGAATCAGGCTGAGCAACGTGATGGAGGAATAAAACAGATGCAGGTCAGCCTGCGTTTCAAGGCTCAGTATGTAGTTATTGTTGAAGTACCAAACTTTGTTACTGATGTAGTAGGAGAGCCTTGTTTGTGAAGGATGATGGCGGGTACACGCAGGGCTGCTCCAGAGCATGTAGCATTCAGTGTGCAGACAGGCATTTCTGTGCCTGGGGCTTGGAGCAGGTTTGGATTGCTCCTGACTCTTCATGTGCATGTGCTGGAGCAGGCAGCCTCACAGAGCACGTTCTTTTCAAAGGTTCTTTAGAAAAGGCGGCTGGTGAGACTTCATTTATTCGGTAGACAGAGATCCTATTTGATAGTTTACAGCCAGTATGCATGAAGCGGGTATGGCTTTCATTAAAAAGGAGACATGTATTTTATCTTGACTGAGGGGGAATGGAGAAACATGGGCAATAAAGCCAATATTGTAATAGAGTCTCCCTTTTTAACAGCAGGCCGTGTGCTACGCTTCTGAAAAGCTTGGAGTTCTGGGGGCTGAGCTGATCAGAGCTCAGCGTGTTGGGTTTTTTTTGCTGCCTTATCACCCTTGTTAACTTTTCAACTTGTCAAGTACGTGGTGGTTTATGAAATTTTAAAGCTAACAGTATGCTGTGCAGGGATCACAGCGATACACTAGACTTTTGAGTGCATCCCCAGATGAATAAATCATGAAGTCAAAGAAAGTTGCAATTAGACAACCCAAACCCCAGATACTTGATATATTGGACCTGGGTTTGTGTGACTTTAAATGAGAATCAGGGCTGGAAGTGGTGTGCACTTGAAGTGGGAATCAACAGCAGGAAAAAAAACATGTATCTGTAGAATATATTTCTTCCTAGACATGAGTTTTTGTTGCTGGAGTAGGTTGCCATCACCTCAAGTAGGTAGAATATGTGATCCTACTGGAGAAGGAAGTTGCTTGGTCCGCTTTCCTCCTGCAGTGGGTTCCTTATAAAGAAAGCTAATCTCTCGTTTGATGCTTGCTTAGTTGGTGACCTTCCTGTGTTTTGCCGGGTCTCCGTAAAGACGCTGCAGGTTGTATTCATTCTTGCTAGAATCCGCTGTGGCTTTAGCAGTTATGTTGCAACTGTGGGTCAGGCAAGGGTTGCATTAACATTTCATCTCACTCCCAGCTCCTGAGTTCTTTCAGTTATTTCTGAGTTTTCCAGAGACTTGAGACAAGAGACCGATGTGTCTCATGCTTGCATCACTTCTTATTTTAGCTTTCCCCTTGAAACATGTGAAAAGAATTCCAGGCACTCACTGCTGTGGCTGGTGCTCGCTCTGCGTTTCTGAGAGTCTCTGTGGGAGCCGTGCCTTTCCTGCCAGCAGGGACGCACTGAGCTTCACGTCTTGGGCCTCGGGGACAGGAGTAATCTCACCGACTTCAATAGGATTACCCCGCTGTTTAAAATAAGACTGGGTTGTAAAGGTTTGCGGGATTATGAGCCCGGATAGATCTGTTGTGCGACTACTCGTTGAGATTTTGTTTTAATTTCTCCTTTTATGAGTTTGAAAAGTCAATAAAAAATAATGCAAAACACATGCATTATTAAGGCAGAGACTTAGCTGCAGCTCTGTCAGGAAGTTCACGGGCTTCCTGAAGGTTCTGTCAGGTTTTTTCTTTCTTAGGCATTTTTACCACAAAATACGCATTATGTATTCACATATATGGGCTGCCAACACTCCATCTACCATCATTTTTAACTGAAAGCCAATCTGTTTGATCAGCCTGACTGGGTCAGGTGGGCACGCCACTTCACCTTGATTTCGTGTGTTTCTGTTTTCTCTGCTCTGTCACTTCTTGATATGGCTCTTATCGCTGCAGTTACCAAATGGCTTCCAGCAGTGCACATCTGTATGTGTTCTTTCATCTGCTCCCCGGGGAAAGTAGGCTGTGGAGTCGAGTGTTTTGGTTTGGAAGGTTTATGTAACCGTGCGCATGTGTATGTGGGTAATGTATATGTATGTGCTATGCCAGGAGAGGGAAGTCAGTGCAAAAATCCCCTCTCACTCTAAGCTGGAGGTCTGGGGTGTCCTCTGGCTGAAAAAGGTTAAAATTCACTGGGCTGTGGAGAAACTGTGCAGGGCGAACATGCTGCGCACTGCAAAAGCTAAACTGTATGCAGAGGGAGAGCTGCAGGCACACAGCACCTGAGCCTGTACCTGTAGCCATCCTGCAGCCCTCTGGACTCTTCCTCTTGGTTTTCCTCTGTCTCATAAAGCCACATGCTGGCATGAATGCCCTGCTGCTGTCCCTTACCTTCAAATGCCAGAGAGCTCCAATGGGAAGAGTTCACGTGGGAAATGTTAACACTGAGAAAAGGTCATTGAAAATACAGTAAAACCACTGTGTTTATGTACTTCATTTTGGTTTCTGAAAATAGATTATTATTTTTTTTCCAGTAAAGCTTTTAAAGAAGGTATCAATATTAACCAGCTAACGGAACCTCTTTATTTGTGTGAAAACCTTACTTGTCTTGAGGGCCGAGGTTTATGCAGCTGTGAGATAATACGGAATTTGCACGTACCAATTTTGGTTTCAAAACAGAAAAGCTGTTGAAACGGATTGCTGACATTTGAGGATACCGGTGACGTGAGGTATTCATCTGCCTTAGATAAACCTCATCTGAGAAGAAAGAAGAAGCAGCATTTTGTTTTTATCAATTGTCATCAAAACTGTGCTGAGGAGACGTGCGTGCAGCAGTGACAGATCAGAGGTCTTTGCTCAGGACATAGGAGAGGTTCCCTCCCACACACAGCCCCTATAGGATAGAGATGTGGGGCTCTGGTTTCTCATCTGCTCTTCCACGTTTTTCATCTCATTTTACCTCAGCTAATAGTGTGCCTGAGCAGTTTTCACTGAGACGTTCTTTAAAGAGGGATAATTTGAGCATGAAGTTGTTCTCCCTTTGCCTTCCCCTCCCCTTCGTGGCACTTCAGCAGTTGTATCCTGGTTCATATTCATTTGGCATGCTAATTGTTGGAGTTCAGAAATAAGAGGCTTGGCATGAAGTAGAAGAATTTAAGTGATTGCCCTTTTGTCTGCGGAGACAATGGAAGCTAATAATTATTACCGTTATTTTTTTTTGTTGTTAAAACTTCTCTCTCTTGCTCTCCATTTCCCAAGCCTCTGTTTTTCTTTTGACAAAAAGCGGTCTGATTTGATGTACATAAGCAATGCTTCAGAATCCATCACTCACAGCCACAGCCTTCCCAGCCTACTATATATTAACAAGCAGATGTGTCATCCTGCAGTCTCTTCAATAATAGATCTTTTTAAGAACTGCTTTTCCTCTGTGGAGTTCAGGTACTTCAGAACTAGAATTTAAGCACCGCTTTCATTTTGTATAGAGATATCAGGAGATACTCAGCTTAATGTAGAGCTGTATATTTGCATTTGCAGAACCTTTTGTCTTGCTTTATTCTCTGTGCAGACATGAGGTTTGGAATGCCAAACAGCCAGTCAAGTGTGCACGGAGAAAATAATGTTAATGTCTAACTGCCTGGTTATTTATTTATTTATTTCGCTTAAATCTACTTCCTTGCATTGCCTTCAAAGGAGCCTAAGGAACTTAGAAGTACACTGAACCCGATGTTTCTTTTTACGTTTCTTGTAATTCCTCCAAAATTTGTCGGAACTTCCCAATGTGTTTCATCCCTGCCTTTAAACACGTATAGAAGATATGGCAGAAGACGTAATGAAGAAAGCTGTAATAAGGTTGAATTAATTTGGACTCTTCCTGCCTTCAGCTAAAAGTGGCAGGAGGTGGCCCAGCTAGAACAGGGCAAGGATGTGTGTTGGAGAGGAGGGTGAAGGCTGAGAGGTGCGAGGGACACCAGCCAACTCCCTTGAGTTCCCTTTCTGTTCCTGCATCCTCAGTGATTTTTAGGGAAAACAGGCTTTCTGAGGTACCTCTGAAGTCACTGCGTAGAGATTGCAAAGGACAAGCAGAAGGAAGATGTAAAGCTTGCTCATGTAAGGTGCTGCCGTGCAAACAGCAGAGCATGTTGCTATCGTTATCCCAGTGTCATCCAGTTCCATAACATTGGGAAGCCCCAGCAATGGTGTGGGGCTGGATGTACTGGGTGCTGCATGCCTGTGTACAGATTGACTTCAGCTACAGGTAGGGCAGCCTGCTATGTGCTGGTTTGAGTGGCACGTATAAAGACAGGGGTGGGTTTTTATGCCCTTCTCAGAGCATGGATACATCTGTGCAACCTGAAAGTTAGATGTGGGATTTGTTGTCTGCATTGCAGGAAGACAGGGAAGGGCCACAGAGGTTTTCATCAGTGTGTGGCTCTTCAGTGCATGCCAGCCAAGGAGAAAGCATGTTTCTTTTTCAAATAAGGTAATTTAGAGGAAAAAGTTATTAGTGGCTGAGTAGAAGTATGTCTCTGTAGCGTGTGAGAGGCGATGCTCAAGTTGGAGAGAAGCCATGAAAAAAAAGTGCAGCGTTTATTCTGGATGTGTGAAGTAGAAGTGACCGCGAAAGAAAAACATGGAAGTGGGATGTGGTCAGAGCAACAAGGTGCAGAAAGGATATCTTCAGGGTAATGTGCTGAAAGAAAACAAATGCAGCAGGATGGCTCTCACTGAGGCCGCAGAAAGAGGAACCAAACCGTGAGTGCGTAGAGGGGAAGAGCTCTGATTTTTAGGGAGCTGTGGGCATTGTTTTCCATCTCTGAGTTTGGTTTCTGGATTGCGTTATGTCACTAAAGGTGGTTTCATCCTGAGATCTCATGTGCAGCGTAGCATAACTCCCGGTTTGCTAAACTCTGTTTTCAATTTTGAACAAAATGTTAGCTTTTAATTTTTAGCTTGCGTCTACTAATTAGTCACCCATCTACTTCTAAGTTGCATCCAGCAGCTGAATGTTACCTGCCTCTCCCTAGACAGTGGGCTGATTGGCATCGCTGCCTCTCTCCAGCTGCCTGCACTCACAAATCATGAAAAATCAATTTATCTTTCTGCCCTTCCTTCAAACATGATTGAAAGCAACCAGTGAGTTCAGAGGTACAGGGCGGGAAGACAAATAGAGAGGCCAAAAAAGGGTGGTTATATTGCTCTCGTTGCCTTAGGAAATGAGCAGAAAATTTAGCCCCTAAACTAGGAGGGGGGTGCTGGAGAAGGATTGCTTTTTGTTTTAAACAAATGTAATTGTTGCTAAGTGGTGGGGACTTATATTTATTTCTTTTTATTTGATTTAAATGTGGTGGAACTTCTGCCAAACCTTAACTTCAAGGTAATTAATTTTCTTTTGCAGTCGCAGTGCTTGTAATTTGATGGCGTTTCATGCCAGTGGAGTGTTTTCTGCTTTGTGAAACGGGAAGGAAGCTCCCTCACCATTGTTAGGGAGAAGCGCAAAGCACTTGGCTTGGTGCAGAGAGCTTCGGTGGTGGAAAGACTTCTTAGAAAGTCCTAATTAATTCTAAAAATTAAGTCATTATGTAAATGTTTGTAATTCTGGGCTGCTCTGAGAAGCTTCATTAGGAGGAATACAAGAGTGGGAATTAATTTTGCTTATGTGTAGAGACGAGCTGCCAGGTCCAGAGGAAAGGCTGCAAAGTGAAGGAGGGAGGCAGGTGCTGTGCTATCTCACCAGGATCTGCTGCCTTTTGACTTTGTTTCATGGAGGAATGCCTGCGTATAGATGGCACGTGATTACGTTGTTATTATCTGCTGTGAATCACTCATAGCAGTAGGGCGGTGTGGAGATGTGCAAGCAGTGCTGCATTACAGGGAAGCGTTAGGGGCCTCTATCTCCACCAGTAATGACTGTTTAATGACCACTGAGGTAAGGTAACGAGAAGTCAAGGCAGCTTAGAACTTTAACTTGTCATTTCCTTACCACCCACAGACAAAGACACCATTATTTCTATTTTTGTTGTTGTTGTTGTTTAATGAATATTTCAGGCAAGCACAGGACTCCACAGCCAGGGGGGTTGCTGAACATCTTGCTTCCAGTCTGTGAGGTACCTTTTGAAAAATAGTGTAACTAAGGAAATCCTTGGTTTTGACGGTGGTTGGAAGAGACTTGTGATGCAGGATGACTTAGTGGTGGCCTTGACCTTGTTGCCTTCAGCAGTGCTCATCACAGGACTCTCAGGTTTCTGCTGCTCGCTGTGCTCTTGTTGGTGATCCCAGAAGGGGCCACCAGGGAGCTCTTTGGGGATGCTGAGCCTGGGACCTCAGTTCTTTTATCTGCCTGAGCAAGGTCCTTAGGGTTTTAATGACACCTGATGATGATGATGATAGACTGGATATCTCAAGTGTGCATCAGTTAGTGCCAAGTTTGCTGTGCAGAATGAGGTGCAGATCATGCCCTCTTCATTCTCATCGGAGCAGAGTTCACTACCAAAAGTCCCAGAGGTTTTACAGGACTGGTTCAGTGAGTAAAACATACAAGAGATGTCAGAAAAGCTGTACTTGTGTTGAAAATCTGTTCACCCTTAGATTTTCAAAATAATAATGAAAGTAGAAATTATCATATATTTTATCAGAAAATTGATGTAATATTGTGGCTCCACTTGAGCCTCTGGATACATTAATGTCCCTGAGGATGTGCATCGCACTGTGTTGAGTCTTTTTGTCCTTTTGCTAATGGTGTACACCTCCACCTGCTGCTCTCCTGCCCTGCAGTTGCTGCTGCTGGGAGCAGGGAGCATGCTCGAACAGAATGTGCCCTTTGTTTGAAAAGCTCAAACTCTGGCTTTTATTGCTTCCTCCTGCACAGTCTCACTGCCTCACACAATGCGACAGTGTGATCCCCCAGGTTTTATAGTGTGGGCTTCCTTTGCCTGGGCTTTCAGGGAGTTTATTAATGAGGTTACTAAGCAGAGCAGTAGGAAATGATGGGTGAATGCCTTTTTGTATCACCCAGGCATCAAATACTAATGCTTTGTAATAACAGAAAGGGACAGACAGGGGAGCCCTTGTAAATATGTTTAGAAGAGGCTGCGGAGGTGATAGAGAGGTTTATATCCATGGCTTTGGAAGGGAAGGATAGCTAGCTGTCTCTGTGCATGCCCCATGCTGCTGCCCCAGTGCACCCATCCCAGCAGTCATGCAGCATGCGTGGGCTGCAGCCCCCTGGAGAGAAGGAAAAGCTCAGTGACCAAGAGCAACTGCTAGGTCCAGCCCCAGCCCTGCACCATGCCCTTGGGGGGAGGTATCGGGGTGTTATGGCTCTCAGCTGTGGCCCAGCTGTGCAGGAGAAGGCACCCAGGTCCTTTCCATCCTGCCAGGAGGCTGGGTGACATGCAGCAGCTTGTCAGGGGCTCTCGATGCAGGACGGTGAGTCCCAGCTTTCAGCTATGTGACCCAGTGCTGGAACAGATAGGTTTTTAAAATGAATGAAAGCTAGGGGTGTTTGTAATGTTCATCAGCCAGGAGTGGAAATGAGAAATGAGGGATGAACGCTGTGTTACTTGCTGCCTCATATTACTGCTCTTTGAAAGGGTTCACAGTGTTTTGGTTACTCAGGGAAAAGCAGAGGCAAGACACAAGTGGGCTGCGGGTAGTTCCATGTCTCCAAAGCCCTGCCTTCATTACTATGCAGCGCAAGTGGCTGCTGGCACAAGGACAAATTCCACTGTAAGTTATGCGTGATTTACATGAGAAGCTCATTAATTCTCCAACACCGGATTTAGATGGTTTCATTTGTAAAGGGTGTCATTTTAAACACTGCTTAAACATATTTCCCTCTATCTGCTGACTCAGAGTGTGTGCTGAAAGATGATAAACAGTAAAGTGTGTATGTGTTTATAAATACATGCACACACACACGCACGCGTAAAGGATGGTATTAATTAGGAGGTACATTACTTGCTTAGTAATGGTGCCGCTGGTATACAAATGGTCTGCCTGGTTAACAACTTGGACTGTCTCACCATTTGCACAATCTGGAGCTTCCAGGTTTTTTATTGTGCTTGTTGATGCTGAGGTATTACCTTCTTTGTGCTTCGATTTTAGTATTGAACCTGAATCATAATGTTTGTTATCTGCTCTCCTGGTTCTTTTTTAAGGGCTTTTCCTTCCTTCTGGGTATCAACTGGCATCAACAGTGCTGGCAGTGATAGGCAAAGGTTTTTTTGTCCATGGAGAGGTGGCAGCTTGCTTGCGTTTGGAGTTAGCCTGCTACATTGAAATAGTTGTGTGTTTCTTGTATGTGAGATATATGCTTAGGGTTGAAGAGCCCTACAAAAAACGCTTGCTGTTGCTCTCGTTCTGCCAATTGCCAAATGCTTGCTTTTGGCAGGACCAGAGACATGCAGATGGGAATGCTTTTCCGAATCTAGCAGGGACTGTGCAGTAGAGGTGCCATTTAAGTGAAGGAACAGAATTGGCCAGTATTGTGCAGCATTGCCATACAAGGGACGGGGCAGTGCTGCCTTTCTGCAGCACCCCACGCAAGCCCTTGTGCTGGCTTCAGAAGCAGCAAGGCTTGGTGCCAAAGGGCCCTGTAGGAATAGCTTGCTAGAAGTACGTGGCATTTTTTCCTTTTTCCTTTTTTCCTCCCTTATGTAGTCCCAGTTCTTCCCAACTCTGCTGTAACTCAGCAGCTTGACTAAAAGAATAGTTGGGGAGAAATAATTCCTTGGTGGAATTACCTTTTTATTGGAGTCTCTGTCTCTTTCTCCAGGATAGATACAGCCGATAGGCACAGCAGAAGTAGCTGTTGTTGCAGCTCATGCGTTGAGATAATGTAGTCCATACTTTCATTTAACGTCACTATTGCATTAAGTAGCATGGCCATTGTGCATTAGCTGAAAGAATTATTTGCTCATTTTCAGCTTGTACTTATTGTTTTAATCCAGCATCTGGAGCTACGTGTTCTCTGATACAAGGCTGACACCGAGACTTGCATGCTGGTGTAAGTGTTTTATCATACGTTCATGTGCTGATCAGGGTTAAGTTGTGGCTTATAATTATTTTAAATGGGCAGTTGCTCTTTAGAAAATCTGAAGGCTGATGCAAACAATAAATGTGGGACAAGCTGCCAGACTCACCTTTGAAGTCTCTGGCCTAAGGAAACTGTTCCTTGACAACTCATTACTTTCCTTCTGTTATTAGAAACAAATGTGAACTTCCTACACGTAGATTAAATATGGCATGAATTAAGAAAGCTGAGGGAGACGGCAGCAGAAGAGGAGGAATTATGCTGCTCTCTGCTGCGGTTTTGTTTATCAGGACGTAAGTCTGAATTTATTATTTTTCATGACTTGTAAGTTAGCACAAGGAAAGAAAAAGGCATCATATTTTTTTTCTGTGACTATCAATCTAGTGTGATTCAAAGTGTATGGTTCCACAAGCATTTAAGCAATTTTGCCAAAGGGAAAAGAAAACGTGGCTATGTTAAGCAACTTGAACATCCATGGCAATGACTGTTGTTCTGCACAGGACCGGCCTTTCCTGGCTTTGGGGAGTGTTCTCCTACTGCCTGTGGAAAGCCATTATGACTTTGGAAGCCATGGGGAAATCCTAGAATGGCTTGGGCTAGAGGAGACCTCCAGTTCCAACCACCCTACCATGGGCGGCATTGCCAACTACTTGATCAAGCTGCTCTTGATCAGAAATAGAGGAGGGAAATCCTGTAGCTCTCTGCCTCTGAACAGTGCATGTCAGACCTTCTCTGACCTTTATTTTGACCCTCAGGCTGAAGTTTCTGCACTGCTTGCAAGGAGTGCATAAACATATTTTTGAAAGTAGGGGATATTGACAACGTTGGTTTTTTTGTTTTTGTTTTTTTGTTTGTTTTTGGCCACAAAATTTCTCCAATATGACTCCTACTCATTTATTTGAGGGAAAATTCTGTTGTCTACAACAGTTTCTTTCTCATAGGAAAGAGTCAGTGTGTTTTTTCTAATTAAACAGGAATCACAAAGATGGTGACTATGACATTCCCCCTCCCACCATCTTGCACTCATCGTGTTTGGAAGGGAATAAGAGGGGGTATGCATGCTTATGAGTGGCAAAGAGACGCAAATAGTATACCTAAATCAGCACTTGATTCCACAAATGGAGTTTTGCTGGATCTGTTAGAAGGAG
>PPHD01026333.1:0-11498 GCA_002909625.1 Bambusicola thoracicus
CCAACTGTTGTGAACTTCTGCAAAAGGGCCTGAATTGGTGACGAAAAGCTTAACAAATCTATGCATGCACATTTTATATTACTATTTTTTGTAACAATATGTCATCAGTTTGATTATCTGGGCTTTGTTATTATTTGTTTATATTTACGATGGATCTGTGCAGGGAGGTTTGTCTGCCATTTTGTCATTATTAAAATGCATTTAGAAGTCCTGCATTATGGAACAGGAGGCATGAGGCTTCAAACATCAGAAACCTTGGGTCCGAGCCTGGTAGGTCATTGGCATATGCAGCAGCACTTACACTGTAATTTATCTTCCTGCCTAGTTATATATTTTGACATTCTTGAGCTGACTAATTGCTCTGGGGAAAAAAGAAGTAAGGAGCAGTCTTGGTTAGTCCAGTAGAAAAAAACAGCTTCCAACTTCTTCTGTCCATCACATCAGTTATTTAGTCACACTGCTATGGCACTACAGTCATCCCGAGCACAGCAGGCCTCCTATGGCTTGCCACGATGCAGTGGAATAACGTTGACATCATATTGTGCATCACCTATCCCCAGCAAGGATTAATGAGATTTCTTTTCCTCTTTGGCTTTGAGAAAAGAGAAGGCTAAAGAAGCTGGATAGTTCATGTGAAAAGCAACGGAGTAGATAAGACAACATATAAGTCACCAAGTACCATTTGTTGGAGGAGTTTTAGTGAATCCTCCAGTGAGATGCACTTGTCTGTATGTTTTGTGTTGAAGATGTCTGAGTGAACAAGGTCTATGTGCAAATTTTGACAAAGTTCTGGAGGCACCTGTGTGAGCATTTTGTCAAGAGATCTGCCTGGTGCATGGCCAGCTTGGCTTCACATGTCTTGCCAGGAGGGTATAAAACTGAGATAGAGGTCCTGGCTCTGCCATGATCTGCTTGGGGCTCTGCATTTGCAAGGCAGGTTTCTGTTCACCTCCGGCTCTGTTACTTGTTCTTCCTGTCCAGAGAGTCCTGACAAGTAACCTAGAAGCTCTGAGAGTGGCAGATCATCATTTTCTGCAAATCTACGTGAGTTTTGCATAGTTAAAATGTTATGTGAGATAGGCTTCTTCCTCTGAACAGTTCCAGTTTGAAAGTCTCAGGCATATTGTAGCCGTCTGGGGTTTTACTTCAAACTGCACAAGGTGTTTCTTTGCATACTTTCCCATGACACGTGGTGGTGCTACCTCTCCAGAAGCCTCTTTGCTCTTGAGAAATAATGGGGTGTTTGACTTGACATGTACTCAACTCTGCTATCTGGAATTTTGTCATGTCTGCAGAATATGACTGAGGCACATCAGTGGCCTGAGTTCTAGAAATTCCCTTTACTGTTGCCCCTACGAAACTGCATTCTGGCATGAAGAATTTAATTCGTGGACTGTCAGTCCGGCACTTTCCATAAACACTAAATTGACTCAGAGTGGCTAGGTCTAGTGCTATAAAACGGTATGTTCAGGTCTTATTGCCAAGAAAAAAAATTACCTGTAAATAGCAGACTTACAGCATAGGGGCTCATTTCTGCACTTACGCTTTTTACATTTCCATTTTTGCACCAGCTTGGCAAGAAGTTAACTTAAACGTCAAAACTATTTTTATGTAAATATATGCATTATTGAATCTCTTACTCATAAAGCAAATACCACTTTAAACCCACACAAAACAGCTGAAGCTATATATATTTTCTCACTACTGAATTTGGCTTTTAATAACTTGGAGTTGACTGTCCAAAATAAAGTTAGGAATCAAGGGCACTTTATTTTCCAGCTAGCAACATACGTATTCTTGACTTTGGACTGCACCAGTCTGAGGTGGAATAAAACTTGAATTTGTACGACAGGTCCTCTTCGCAATTAAAAGAGAGAGATCATGATTAAACAAACGGATTATTTTTAATTTAGCCGAATTTTCTAAAATTTTACAAAGCTAAAGAAAAATGTGAAGGAACAGTAAGAAACCTTGAAAGCCTTGATCCTGAACAGTGGCTTTCTAATGTGTTTCTCCTGCTGAAAGTTCTGCCAAGTGCCAGATTCAGAGGCAGTTGTTATCTCAAGTAAAGGCTATAGTATATAAATAGTCTCATAGATTTCACTGATGCTATTTGAAGAGTAAAGACAGCAAAACCTGCACTTATCCAGTACAAACTAAAACAAAGCATAGGGATTGTGCACTAAGCCCAGGCTGTAATGACCTAGAAGGACGTGCTTGCAGTTCTCCTTGAAATTCATGGCTTTTCTCCACTCCATGTGTTCCCTTGTCCCACTGCCCTACTCTCAGTGGGAAGTTACCTTAGGTCAATATCAGTTCCCTACTTCAGAAGTGTGTGCAAACAATGACTCATTCCTGAATTCAAAAAAGGTACTCGCTGGTGCTCTGCCACAGTTTCCTTGTGGGACTCACTGCTACCTCTCCGCATATTAATATTAAAGCAGCCATAGCAGAGGTGTACATTGGTTTTGCCTCGTCTTCTGCTACAGTAAAGGCTTGCCAAGCATCTCCTGTCAGCACCTTCATGCTTGCTGGGATCCCAAGAAACAAGGTGAAGGGTGTGGGGAATCCTTCATAGAACGGCATGTGATCTGCCTACCCAGGCTTGAGTTGAAGGCTTTAAGTTAGTTATCCAGGCAGCCCAGGCAAAGGAATTTCAGTGTAAACTGCTGGAAAATGTTGTCATTGAGTTGCAGAGTATTTGTCTGTCATTATGTGTGGTGTGAAGCATGTATGTTGCCATTTCTGCTCTTTCTGGTTGAATAAACCTGAGGTGTACTCAAGGAGAAAAGAAATCAGTGTGGTTTGAGGCTGATGGGCTATGAGAGCAGCCCTAGTTGTCTGGAGCTGGAGTTACTACATAAGGGAAAACTTTTCCTCTCAGAGAGTGGTCAGGCACTGGAATGGCCTGTAGGGAGGTGGTGGAGTCGCCTTCCCTGGCAGTGTTCAAGAGGCATCTGGATGAGGAGCTATGATATATGATCTAGTGGCTTGTGGTAGCAAGAGCAATGGGAGGGACAGTTGGACTAGATGATCTTATAGGTCCTTTCCAACCTTGTGATTCTATGATTCTATTCTATGAAGAGCACAACTGGGGAACAGCCCTGCAAAGAAAGCCTTAAATTACCTGATAATATCGCAAGAAGAATTTGGAAGGCTCCGCTGGTGTCAAAGCAAATGCTGCAGTTGGTCATGGTGCACCTTGTACAGCTTCTAACTTATAATGGGCTGGCCACTCTGTCTGACTACATGGCCACAGAGGAGGAGGAGAAATCCTGGGGGCAGGAGGAACAAGCTGGGCAGGAGTGAGGTGAACACACGTAGGTACTTGCAGTCTTGGGGAGGAGCACAAAGTGAGCTTGAAGGATGATGCCTGGCAGAGTTGAGTTTTCTAAAAATAATGTTTCCAGCTGGATGAAACCGCATCTCTAGTTGATGCAGTTTTTAATCACTTTACCCCTTATTTCATGTCTCCTAGCTTGCATGATTCAGACCTGTGTAAACACTTGTAACAGCGTCTCATTGCTGTGAAAGTGGAGCAGTGATGGAAGAGTCAAGGTTTATGGGAGCAAGACGTTTACCACCTTCGCTAGGCTAAATGATGGAGCTGAGGAAACAGGCAGGCTCTCCATCACAAAAGCCCGTTTGTCTGTCATATCTTCTGAGTCTTTTCCCATTTCAGGAGCATTCTTATCACCCCAATGTCCATGTGATGTTCAGGCCTTGGCTGAAAGTGCCTGGGAGGGACATGTGGCAGAGCTGCCAAAGGGAAAGTGATGTTATTATGCTTTTCNCCATCACAAAAGCCCGTTTGTCTGTCATATCTTCTGAGTCTTTTCCCATTTCAGGAGCATTCTTATCACCCCAATGTCCATGTGATGTTCAGGCCTTGGCTGAAAGTGCCTGGGAGGGACATCTGGCAGAGCTGCCAAAGGGAAAGTGATGTTATTATGCTTTTCTTGTGATGTCCTGCTCTAGGAAAACTGATCATTATGTTCTTTATTCTCTCNCTGGCAGAGCTGCCAAAGGGAAAGTGATGTTATTATGCTTTTCTTGTGATGTCCTGCTCTAGGAAAACTGATCATTATGTTCTTTATTCTCTTGTTTAAGCACGATTTCTGTTAAGAGGCTGTTGGGAGTAGGCTGGTCTGGGTTGTCTATAAAAGCAAGCCTAAAGGAAAAACTGAAATAACAGATGAATAAAATGATTGTGGTTTAGCTTACACCATAAATACTTACTTCCTTTTTAAATGCATTTTTGGAAGGTGAGAGGAAACTAATTACAATTGAGTTTAAAGCTAGCAGACTTTTCTATGCTTGTCTGAGTTGTGTGATTCATTGCAACTGGGCCTTTTCTTCATTTTTAAGTGATTGTGCTTGTGCAACATTAATTCCCTGAGTTTATTTTGTTAACCTTGCCACCTGAACAAATCAAACCCATGTCACTGTCTTAGGGTGTTTCTTTAATTAGGCACCTGCTGGTCACAGTTGGGACATCTAAATTTTCAGCTGCTTTTTGTGTGTAGCCAGAAGAGGATTCATCCTGAACATTTTTTGTTTCAGCCTTTGAAACCTTTTTTATTATGTTGTGTAGATTACGTAAATACACTTAGATGCCTCCTTTTCAGTCCTTTGGTGTTTGTGTGTGTACTTGGAGTGCAGAGCTCGGTATAATTATTGGTACTTTCATAAACAGTGATGGTGCACACAAAAAGTCCAAATCGGGGCAGGAAAGGTAAAATGACATTAGCACTAGCAAGTATCCTCAGGGCCATCACAAACAACGATGCCATAGCTCCATGGAAGTCCTGCCCAATTTCTCACAGGTCACAGGCCTCCTGGCCTGGAAAAAAACTAACAGCAAAGAACTAAAAGATCCAAACTTTAATCTGCTGAAGGAGATATGTCTGGGAGCAGGAGAGATCAGTGGTGCCACAAGCCCTTCCAAATGTGAAGCATCTGCTGTGTGACATCTCCAGGTGCAGTGCGGACTGTTGTCCCTTACAGAGGGAAGTCTGCTATTTACTTTGCGCATGAAACATTGTCAGCAATTCAGTAATTGGTCCCTGCATGCTCCTTTGCCATGAGAGGTGTTGAGATTCTTTCTCTGGTTGGGATCAGTCCTGATGTTTCACAAGAGGATGGAATAAACTATTGTCCAAAAGAGTGATGATCACTTCTGATTTCATTGCATGCTGGTAGCAGTAAGAAATTGAGTGGCTCTGGCCTTGTTTCACAAGTTTCAGGTTCTAGTTTCAGGGACTACAGCAATTACGGTCAAGTAGGACAAACCATCTCTCGCATCCTCTCCCAGTTTTCCCTGTGGGTATATGTATGTATGTGCTCCCATGCTTTTCTCCCTCATTCTCAACATGATCAGCTTTCCCTTAGGAGAATCTAGACTTTGAAGAGGAAAAACATTGGGTGTAGCTTGTGAGAGATGCAAAATGAGGTACAGTACATTGGCTGTGGTAGAAGGATCTGCTTTTGGTGAGATTTGGTGGTTTTTTTTGACCAGACTTGTAATATCTCTACTGGAATAATAGTGTGCATTAATATTAGGAGAAGCTCTGGCCTAATGTCGCTGCTCAGTGGCCTCAGACATCACCTTTGAAACATTGAGGTGAAGTTTGAAATTGTATCTTTATGTGTAACACTGAAAATGTACTCAGAAAATCTCCAACTCTTTGCAAAATGATTTCAAATGATATTCAGCCAGTAAGTACCCTGTTTCAAGGTAGTTGGTTTAAATAAGGTGTTTTTTTTTCTTCATGAAAATGATAGAGTTTAATGACAAGGATGGAAAATCTAGAGTTTAACTGAAATAGCATAAAGAGATTATTTGTCTCTTGGATTGCAATCAGTGAGTTGGAAGGGCTGTTAAATAGCTACACAATTTCAGTGTCTGTACTCTTAATAAAGAAGCAGCTAAATAAATATTTCAAGAAAATGGTGAAGTCAAATTGCAATAAACTTTATTATTTAGTGCACTTTTAAGGCCCCAGGGCAGGAGTATATCTATATTCAGGAAAGCACTTAAGCATACGCTTTCCTGAATAGGGACAGTCTAAGGCTTGCACTTAAGTGCTTTCCTGAACGTGGGCCAAAGCCTTCTTCTATGAGTTTGTTTTAACAATACTCTTCCCTTAATAAAAATACCTGATCAAATTTAACAATTAGTTGTCAATTTTCTTACTGCCATACAACAGTTTTCTGGAACAACAGGCAGCGCTGCTGTACAATGAGGTTAGCAAGCAAAGACTGCGTAATCAGTTAACACAAGAAAAGGAAACTTAATTTCATGGGCTACCCAGCAGTTCCCTATGGCAACTGCTGGTGGTCTAAAGTAAATGGATGAGCTCTGTCAAGATGGCCTAAAACTATTCAGAGGATCTGCTGCCCAGGAAACCAGCCCAAGACTCAGACTCTTGCCCATTGTAGCTGACTAATACTGCAGCTTCTGCTGATGCCACTAACAGATGTAGTTATTGGGCCACCATGATCCCCACCACGTGTTTTGGTCTGCTTAGATAGAGATTAAAGTTTTTGGTCATTCCTCGCTTCTGTGGATGGAAGCCAGTTGTACTAATGACACTATCAGATGGCCTAGAGAAAGTCGAGTCACTGTAAGGCTACTTTGTACCCTCCACCCCAGGATCCTGGCTGGTCCCTCTTGCTCTGAAATGTAGGCCTGGAACATTAGTCGCTCCTCCTGGCCTTCCCCACATTTGTTGTTCACAGTTTTCTACCTGGAGCAGCAAGTTGCTGAAGCAGTTGGGAAGTTGTATTACTGGGAAACAGAAGTGGAGCATGAGCATGCTACTGATGGTGCCTGAGTCCGACGTCAAGAGTTTTGATGATATTTACATCAGTATTGATTAAAAATTAAGCTCTTCTGGAATGCATTACAAAGAAGTTCTTACTCCTCCCTGAAGAAGTGCCCTTCAAGCACCTCCTGCCATGTTAGACAAACACAGAGAAATAAAATTTTTGAGCAGTTTGGACCAGAGTGAGCAACTTTTACAAGAGGATTTCCATACAAAGCCCACAAGCCCACCGAAGGTCTGGCACTTTTTGGCACACCTATCCAAAGGCCATGTTGGAGAAGAGCTGAAAGAGTTGGTAGTCTCTTGTCTTGTACCTCCTCTGCTAGCTGCAGAAGAAGAGATACAGTCTTGGTTTTCATGTGGAGATAGACTTTAAACAAGGTGTGTATGACTGGAAACCCTGTGGCATTTTCTTTCTTTCCTCTTAGGTTCACTGGCTCTGCCCTTTGCCTCATAACTAAAACAGTTCAGTTCCTTCCCCTCTCCTTCCACTTGAATTGGCTCCATTGCTACCATGGTTGTCATCTGCAGCTCATTTGTATTTTCTTTGTTCCATAATTTGATAACTGTAATTGTGGCATAGCACATAGCTAAGCCATTGTCTTTGTTTGGGTGTCTTCTAAGTCATATCTGTGTAGGCTTTTCCTCATCTCACAATACCACTGCTTTGTAAATCAGCATTTAAGTCCTCAAGTTGACAGATGTTAGCTGTGGCCAGCCGTTCAAATGCAACACGCCTTGCATTTTCTCCCTTTTGTCACTGAAACAGAGGACTGAGAGGAAAGCAGATCTGTGATGCGTTCAAAACTGCTTCCTTCTCCTTCCTGTCAGGCAACATTCACTGTTACCAGTGTTGCCTTTGCCCCAGTGGTTATAAGCTCCTAAATGCGGGAAAGGGGCTGTCCCTTCTGCTATTAGTTTTTAGGGCCTACCAGCCAAATGGGGGCACAGAACTTTTTGTTGTGAACTTGGGAAGGTTTGAGACTGCTCTTGCCAATGGAACAACAGATTATCAGGTCTGTCCAGTTCCCTTGGCAAGGAGGTAAGGAACAAAGGAGAAATAGATTTTTGCAAAAAAAAGGAAAGGAGGTTTTAATATATGGTAAGTGAAGATTGCCAATTAGATCCCTGATAGGTTGAATTTTCCTTTTTTTTTTTTTTTTTTTTTTTTTTTTCTGGAAAATGTGTCAAAATACTACAATAAAATACACTATGCGTTTCCCCCGCCTTCCCATTGTAAAACTTGAGAGTCACGGTGTTCTAACCAGAAGCAGATACATCCATCAAGTTTCCATACTCTGAAGCAGTATAGGGTGGGGTGAAGCTGGTATTAATAGGTCTATTCATCACAATAAATTTTCCTGGTAGATGTGGGTGGTTCAGACTCTGAAGAAATGGCTCAGAAGCCATCAGTCTCCACCCAGACGAGCAGGAATTTTGAGCTGGGAGTGTCCCACATACCGGTAATAAAAAAATGATGGCTAGCTGAAAAGTGTTTTCTTCAAGGGTTATATTTTAACTTCAGGTGAGCTGAGATTTGGTTAGCACCAAGATTCGTTTTGACTTCACAGCTATTTTCTGCTGTAATTTGCTGATCTGTGCTCCATAGGTAAATCTGCATTTGATTAAGAGCTGGCTTCAGGCTGTCATCTTCTCAGTTCTGTCCAAGCGCGCGCCATAAAAAGCACTGTAAAATATGGAAGTTCTGTAGGGATTCAGCATTTGTAGTTCTGACCAACATGAAACAAGCATTTTTGTGAATTTGTGTCATTATGTAAATTGTACATTCTCTTCAGAAATTCATCTGTGTAGTTGCGAGCTTAATTGCCATTGCTTTTACAGCAGTGTTTGGAGTTAGTAATGAGAATTGCTCTGTGCTGGGCGTTGTACCAGTACGGAACAGAGAAGACAGATCTGCCTTTGACAGCTAAAGAGACACAATGGAATGATGGCAAAGGATAAAGAAACATATTGCACAGTGATTAACAGATAAATTTGTGGCTCCCCACATTAAACTAATTATTTGAAAAATGGTTTTATGTCCCAGTTATGTGGGAACATGAATTTAATGGTATTTCATATTGAAATACTTTTTCTCTTTAAGGACAAGTAAGAATCGGACAAAATTTTTTTGTATATACATGCACTGTAGTCTTCTGTACCTAATCTTGCTTCCATCTCCCTTGGAGGGGTGAAACTGAAACAGAAGATGAAGCATTGGTGACGTCTGGGTTTAGAACTTGGATATTTAATCACAAAATGCTAATGGATGATTTGAACTGTTAGCTCAACAGAGAGCAGAAGGATCGTTTGTGTTTCTGAACATTTATTGACAGCTATTCTCAGTGTAATATGCAGAATCACTGCATCACTGCTACTTGGCAACTTGCCGTTTCCTTCCCTCACTGTTTGCTGTGGACATCTCAGGAGGTGGCAGATTCTGCTGAGGACCTTATGGGCTCCCCTACATGAAGAGCACAGCATTCCTTTGTATGATGGGTGGGCTCTCTGGCCTTTCTCCTCTGGATAGTTGTTAGGATGTCAGCACTGTGAAATCATTGTATCTAGATAGGCCAAAAGGTACACCAAAGTTATCTGAGGTGATCAGAAAGGATAATGTCCCACTGCTTGCAGTGAAGCTGATGCTAATCTCAGGTCTGCATTTGTCTGCCATGGGGCATCTGCAGCAATTGAAGACGATGCAGAATCCAACACAGGAACACTGTCTGTTTGGCTGGGGCATGGCTCATCATCTGGTAAAGTAATTCTGGGACGGGCACATTTTTGTGGATGGGTGTGAGAGACCATGTGCAGCGTAGCACCCTTACTGTCTCATGTTTTACCATTCAAGTCTCCTGTTTGCTGATCATGCAAAGGCTAGGGTTTCATTCTTAGGTTTGGGGCCTCCTCTTCTTTGCTCCAAAGAAAACATTCAGGATGCATCTTCTAGACTTGCTTTGTACACCCTGTGGTTGGCACAGACAAATTACTGTCCCTCGCGGGTTAGACTCGTCGGGGTGAGTGTAGATGGTGGTGGACTCCTCCAAAATACGTTCCTCTGATGTGGAAGTGAGGAATTCAGACAGTAAATGAGGCCCTTGGTCCCTGGTGACAACCACAGACCAGCAGTAAGCCAGGCTGGGGTGGAAAGCGGCCAGAGGCTGTGGGTGGGTGCCCATGTAGGCCAAGGAAAGATGGAGAGAGATGAGTGGGTGGGCAAGGCTGTAAAAATGAGTGAACAAGAACCCTTCTGCACCAGCCTCTTGGTGTAGTGAGCCTGGGGGGTGAGAGATGCGACTTATGAGAGCTGGAGCAGGTTGTATTTATGCACTTTATAGAAAAGCACTGCTGTGTGTCTGTAGGTAATTGGGGCAGCACCAGTACGAGGGCTTTCCTGCAAAGAATGGATGAATCACGTATGTATGAATCACATATATAGATTTATATATATATATATATATGTGTACACATATACTATGAAGAATTATATTAGTTCCAGAAATTGAATGCTTTTTGTAGAAAGGCTTAGTAAATGGTGAACCTACATCATTTTAAAGAGTGTTCTTAAGAGTTGCGAGATGCTGAATTTACTCCAGGTGCAACATTTTGTGAAAGCAGACAAATTTCAAAAGCAAGTCACAGTAACTTTGCTGCCACTGACTTTTAGTGGTGCTCCAGCATAAATCTGAAGCACATCTACAAGAAGGGGAAAGAGGCCCTTGGGCTTCGGATGCTGGGATTCCTGCTGTGGGTTGTCTCTCTGTGATTAATTGAGGTTAGCCTCTGTAGCTTTCCTCCCTTTGTGTAGCTGGAGGGTTTGGTTTGCCCTTTTTTGATGTATAGCTGAAGAGACCATGTGGGAACATTATCTATACATATCTGCTGCTTCTTTGACAGAGTTAAAGAATTTGGATTTTTTTTTTCCTCAGTTCTGTACTATTTCTATATATATTTTTTGATTGTAAGGTGTAAGTAAAGGGGATCAAGTTTCCCAAAAGAGGGAATGCGGGCTGAAATGCTACAGGCAAAACTATGGCAAAGTAACTGCCAGCACTGACAAGACATAATTTGGCTCACCTCCATAGGTGAGAAGTAGCCTTATGATTCGTTCTGGTAAATACTGATTTTGATTTTATTTAAGTTGTTATAAGTTGCACTGCTGGATGTCGTCATCATTTTTGTCATTTTTGGGGAAAAATTAACAGCTTCTTTTTTTAACAAAACAGACGAAGTGTTGAGGGTAGAGCTTTTTAAGGTCATTATTCAATTTCTATTGAAAGGGAAATGAAAACAAGAAAGGTGGGGGAAGAAAATAGAGAAAATAAGAGCGGCTTTGCCATTATAAAATCATTTTTTTTCCTATCTTTTTACTGGATTGTGTAGTGAATATTTGTAGAAATTTATTTCATTTTTTTCAACAGTCCCCAGCCTTTTCTTTTTGGTGTGTGTGTGTGGAAAATATTTTAAGAATGAAAAATATCATTTTTCATGTATTGGATTTTGGATTTTTTCTTTTATTGCAATGAGCCCAGTTCACCAGTGAGGTCTATGCAGCTGGTATCTCATATCTATTTTTGTCAGTGGTTCTCTGCATAGTAGTTGTCCTTGTTCTTGTTGTTTTTCGTTTTGTTGTTGTTGTTGTTGTTGTTGTTGTTTTTTTTTTTTTTTTTT
>PPHD01026334.1:0-11498 GCA_002909625.1 Bambusicola thoracicus
GATAACTAGCCAGATATATGAAAGGTAAAGAATAAGCATCTGAAAACAAGAAATGCTCACTTGACCATAACATTGAACCAACAAATGAATGTGTAAAAATATTGTTAGGATTCTTTACATACATGAGGATTATACTACATCCTTTGTAACATCACTATGAGAATTTCCTAGATAAAGGTGGAAGAATAGTTTAATAATTAAGTCACAGTACATAGAGACCTAACATCGCTTTCTCCTATATGTTGTGTTTAAAAAAAAAAAAAAAAAAAAAAAGGCATTTAGTTTATCTTAAAATAATGTGTTATTAATTCTTATTCTCCAAGCAGGAAGATAGAATTTAATGATTTTGTCATCTTATCCTCCATAATCATTACTTTATTAAATAACTGCATTAAATATAACAGGGACAAAACAAATTTTTTTTCCAGGACATTTTGATTGCCTCTGCCAAATACTGTAGCAGAAGAATTTTCTACATCTGCATAAACCAAGATTCCCTGAAATAGGGCTGACATTAGATAATTCGACAAAATTTTTCTAAGATCAGTGGCACCCAATACCTGTTCAGTGCCAACACATGTTCATTAAACTACAGACAAGAGGAGAACCTCCCAGCCAGTAACAGTTCTTCCTCCACCTCCGCTGTCCACTGGGGGAAATCACTGTATTTTTAAAGGCAATTTTTGTCTCCTAGATGGCTAGAAGTAACTAGTTAAATACTTTACACTCTGTTCCTTTATGTTGTACAGATTTTTCATACAATAAACCAGAAGGGAGAAAGAGAATTCCCTTCATCAGTAATTTAAATCATTTTTGTTTAAGTAACAAAAGAAAGAAAGGAAGAGTCTGTTAATAGAAGAGAGTATCATCACTATGTCGGGTGAAGATTTTCCCAGAAGCATCAAAAATAGAAATGAGTAAGCCAGCACAGTAAGTACAGACTAAAGACTCATTTCTTTCCCATCACTTAATAATGCTGATACATTATAGCCATGAGGTGATCAGGAAAGGTGCATACAGATTTCTGTCACTTGCAGATGAACTTTCAAGTCTCATTTAGTTTTGAAATCATGAGATGATGCATATTTTGTTTTACTTCGTCTTTCTTAGTACTATATTGCAGAAGTAATCTACCTTCACATTAAGAGGGATTATATACATTCTAACAACGCATTTATGCATTTGAACATGTCTTCTCAGTAATGTTTACTCACTTTCTGATTTCCAAAAAAAAAGAAAAATTTTTATTCTCTTTTTTGTTTGTTTTGGGTTTTTTTGTTTTTTGTTTGTTTGTTTTTGGTGGAAATTCTATATATCAGATTAGATGACAGAGTGTCAGACAGCTGTAACGCAATACAAAAATAATACACTACTTTGAGTCACATACTGAAATATAAACTATGTGGAGCACTGCAATGAGAATCAAGGCTATACCCATCCCTCTCTGAGTCTTTTTAAATGGGGTCTTCATCCTCTTGACTGGATCTTTTAGATTCTTTAGTGATAACAGTACAATGGTGGTTTCCACTTCCATTCAATATAACTGACATAATTTTACTATAAGGCTGACATTTATTCCATTTGAGAAAAAGTTACTTAATACCTTTAAATATGGTTCCATAAGGCACAACGAAAAGCCACTGCACACAGAACACAGCTTAATATGATAAAAAGGTTTAGATAACAAGCACGTAACTGAATTTTCACTTTCTGTAATCTTATTGCTACACAACCAAAACTAGCTTTTCAGTCAATAAACTAGTTAGGGTTTTGTAATGCAGATGAAGATATTCAGACTTTTAGTAGAATCCTTGTAAAAAACTGTAAATAATTTCACACTCTTTGTTTTCTCTTCCTCAGCAAGTAGCAATTTGAGCTCTTCAATTTAACAGGCTATTAGAACAAGAGTTAGGAAAAAGTGAGATCCACCTTACTTACTTTTTGCTATCTAAAACTGAATTACTTAGAATCTCATTAAGTGAGGTACTTAGTACTATAATCTGCCTCTGCAGTCAAGGGAATTTCCCACAGAATAATTCATAATATGTTAAGAAAGAAGTGTGTTAAAGTCATGACATTGCCTTTTATATAATGCCAAAATCACACACATTTGAGATAAATCTGCAGTTGCATCTCATCTTTAATTTATTTAAGAAACACCTGGTGCTATTTATGTTCCTGAATAATAAAAGCACCTCCTGTAAGCAATGAATTTGTTTGAGAAGTTTGTATAGCACACATACTTACAGTTTAACTATCAATGATTTCCCTCTACACTGTTCTCTCTGAAAACAGAGTAACACGCACTGCAATTCATGGTTTTCTTCAGAAATGAACAACTTACCTAAACAAGATGTAGATTATTTTCTCTAAGAGCTAATTTGGAAGAGGTAATTCAAGCCAACTTCAAAACAGTTTTTCCACACCAAATCTTGATTATGATAACATCGAATAATAGCACTGTTGTGATTACTGTGGTTTAAACCACCAAGAAGCTAAGCACCAAACTGCCATTCACTCAATGCGTAGAATCAACCAGTGAGATGGGGAAAAGAATCATAAAAAGGTAGAACTCCTGGATTGAGATATCAAAATACTTTACATATAGATTAAGCATAACACTAAACATTCCTTTAGATGAAACAGATATGCTTTGCTATTCGTGAGGGATATAAGAGATCTAGCTCATAGCAGAAGCTTTCAGTACAGACATCTCCAAATCATGCAGAGCTATGACTTAAATTTGCACAATAAGTTTGTGTTCTTCTTAGTCTGAAGTCACCCAAGTTAAAAATAAGTAAACAAATAAGTTTCATTGAAATTCTGGGATACCACCTTTGGTACATAACATTATAATGGGATAGAAAGTACCACAATAATAGTATGGCACCAAAGTCTCTGACTGCAGCAAATGAAAATGGGCCCAAGCATAGATACCAAGGATACAAAAATGAAGAAAAAGAGCTGCTTACCTTTGGAAGGCCTCAGACAGACAAAGATCTCCAACAAAAGATACATCCACCTCCACTGCCAACCATAAAATGAGGTCTGGGAAGGGGTGGGCCCTGATTCCACTCCCTTTCAGTCACTCAGGTGCACTGCATGCACCTGAGCTCCCCTGGGTTGGCCCTGCCTTCTTACTTGGTGCTCAATCACCGTTTCAGGCTGTGACTTAGCAATTCTACTACACTATATTGCATGCTTTTGCTTTTATAAAGATTTCATTTCTGAAAATATTTTTGTTCTTTTCAGTTTGTTTTGTCTTACCAATAAAAATACAGAAGGACTTAATATAGCAGATGCAAATTCACAGGATATAAATATAGAAGTATTCATTTTGCAGAAAATAAAATGTGAAAGAAAGATATCTGCTTCAGATTATCAGAAAAACATCAAATCATAGAATGACTAAGGATGGAAGAGACCTCCAAGATAATCTAGTCTCACTTTCCACCCACTACCAATATTTTTGCATGAAACCATGTCCCTTAATACAACATTTAGATGATTCTCATCACTGAAACAATACTGAGATACAGCTTGCAAAATCGATAAAGAAAAGGATAGCAAAACCAGTAATTGATTTCATAAATAAGCAGCTGCTGCAGTCTAAGCTGATATTTTCAGATAGTTCTCACCAGTTCTCTCTTCGTTTTTTCAAATTCATTCCTTTTTTTCTGTTAATATACCCTCATATGCTGCTTCACAACCTGGTTCTCGTGTGTCCCTTGTGTGTTTACTACCAAGAGCAGGGAAAGATAGATATGGAGTTTATGAAGGTTATTTTACAGTAAGTGAGTCTCCAGGAAACAGATAAGGGTCAGAAGAGTTATTTAGGATGTTATTTAAAAGACCGTGTACAAGACTGCTGGATAATTATGATGCAGAAAATTCACACATCATATGCAAACATGAGAACATACAAAACAGTTCTGTATGCTGATCTGGAAAATACATAACCCTATGTAGGAGCAGAAGAGAACACATTTTCTTTTCCTTAATCCCTCCATTCTCGTTATCTGTAATTATTTTATAATACACAGAATAAGAATTAATTTTAATATAATTTCAATTACAACTCAACAAATATATGAGTTTTAGGTGGTTTTGTTTGTTTGTTTGTGTTCTTTTAAATCGAGAGCACTTTTTTTTTTAAGGCTAATTTTGGTGCAAAAAGCTACTGATTTCCTCCAACAAAATTTAAAACAGTTTGCTGTTATATAATTCTTAAATTTCCTATTATATTTTCTTATCTCCATTTCTGCCTTTTTGTTTCAGGTTCTGCACCATTTTCTTAACTAGACATTTAGATAAAATGATGAGTCAAAACCCAAAAAAACAAAAAAACAACACTAAATTCCAAAGTAAACTACAGGCTTGGCATGTGAATTTACTAGAAAATAATAATGAAACAGCTATATCTGTGAGCAATAGCATGATGTAAAATAGATTGTGAAGTCCAGAAAAAAATATTTATGAAGTACAGACAGAGGAATTCAAACAAATTAAGTAAATGATCAGTTCTATGACAATTTATTATGCTTAATAACAGCAAGGTTATTAAAATTAATATGTGAAATTTTAATAGTCATGTCATTACAGGATATAAGCCAACTATAAAAACTCATGAAGAGAATATTAGTATCATAATTCATGAATCAATGAAGGTATCTTACAGTAACTTTTAAAAAGAAAAAATCAAGTAGGATGCCTAAAAGACTAAGTGAACCAGTTGCAAATTTTTTGAGACTGTATTTCTAGATTATATAGACTATGTATATTCTATAATGTCAAAAATATTGCTGATTTATTAATGAAAATTGTTGCAGTTCAGAGACTGAAACGAGACTAAGTAGGATCTTGAAAAAATTCATCTGTCTCATAGGAAGGTGATTTCTTAGAAAGAAAGAAATGTTACATGCTAAAAGCAGGTAGCATAAATATAGGAGAAATAAATATAGGGAATAAATATAGGAAAAAAATAGATACTATTTTCCCTGTTTTGTAAAACAAGAACTATATATCAGTAAGAGAAAAGGAAAAGTGAATATTGAAAACTGACAAAAACAAAATATGTTCAGGCTTAATACGCAACTAGTCTGTAGGTCTGATTGTAACGAGTTTAAGTTCTTTCACATTTTTAATTTGAGAGGTAAAATAGCAATTACTTAAAGAACGGGTTTTAAAATGCCATATAATACTGTGTTTCACACCTTAAACCTGTATTTTACTAGTAGCTGCTCTTCATGAAAGATAAACTTCTAAGTACTCATTTTGTGACTACAGTCATTACAGTCAGAAACGAAACCTAATATCTCCTCAATAAATGAGCCCATTGATAATTATTTGCAACTGCAAGAATGTTATCACAGTCTCCTACAGTGTGGCAGTGGCTAGAAGCATCAGGAAATGTTGATTTTCCTAGCTTCTTTTAATGAACTGTTTCCCTTTACCTTTCAAGTGCTTGGCCTGTCTACGTAATAAATTGTTTGCAACTGCAATCACTTCTTATTAGGCCTAGTGAAGCACAGACCTTAATCTTACTCCCTTTTACTTTGTAACAAAAAGATCTTCCTTCTCTGAACCTCAGCTTGCTTTATAATAGAGAATTCAGTAATACATATAATATTCTAGAAGAATATAATATGTTAGTAATTATATGTTAGTAATATAAAAATATAAAGTCAATAAATTGATACATTAATTTTGCTATTCTGTTTAAATGTGCAGGTTAATCTTGCAGACACCTATGCTGGAGCTAGACACATAATTGGTGCAGTGTATGAGAGGCAAATTAATCAGCAAACAATATTAGTATTCAGTCATGATGCTGTAGGAAAGAAGAAGAGCAATAAGAAGCGAATGGGTGACACTATATTGATTAAAAGAAGAGATAAATAGAGAAAGACTTGTAGACATGGTAAACTTCTGAATCAATGTCTTAAAGTTCATCCTACTCAATTCCCTACTGACTAATTTCCTTGCCCTCATTACTGCATCAAGTAGTTGATAATATTCATAAAAAGGCTTTCAACAAATTTTGAATTTCTCAATATATTGAATATTTCCTTCTACAGTCAGCATCATGAGAACTGAGGTAAGGCCTTTTTTTCTCTACGGAGACTTACAGTAATTCAAATATCTATCAACTCTTCGCAGGAAGATTTTGGTACCAAACAGTTAAGATAGGAGCTGGATCATTTTTGTTGACCAAAAGGTGTAGATTAGAATCATAGAATGCTCAGGTTGGAAAAGACCTTAAAGATCAAGTGCAATCGCAACCTAACCATACTACCCTAACACTAACAACCTTCCACTAAGTCATGTCCCTGACCACCACATCCAAATGGTTTTTAAACACATCCAGGGATGGGGACTCAAACCACCTCCCTGGGGAGCCTATTCCTGTGTTTAACAACCCTTTTTGTAAAGTTTTTTCTGATATCAAACCTAAACCTCCTGTGGTGCAACTTGAGGCCATTTCCCCTCATCCTGTCACCTGTCAGCAGGGAGAAGAGACCAACCCCACTTTTACTGCAATCAACTTTCAGATATTGGAAAAGAGCAATAATGTCTGCCCTCAGCCTCCTCTTCCCCAAACTAAACAGTCCCAGTTCCTTCAGTCATTCATAGGGCATAATCTCCAAGCCCTTTAAAAGCCTTGTTGCCCTTCTTTTGACCTGCTCCAGCACCTCAGTGTCCTTTCTGTATTGAGGTGCCCAAAACTGAACACAGTACTTGAGGTGGGGCCCCACTAGTGCTGAATATGGGGGCAGGATTACTTCCCTAGTCCTGCTCACCACACCATTCTTGATATAAGCCAGGATGCAACTGACCTTCTTGGCCACCTGGGCACAGTGCTGGCTCATTTTCAGCTGACTGTCCATCAGTACACCAAGGTCTATTTCCATCAGGCAGCTTTCCAGCCACTCCTGCCTAGGGTTGTTGTGACTCCATTACATGGAGACAAGATTTTTTGCCTTTGCTCTAATATGCCACCATGATAAAACATATCTTAGCATTGTTAACCGTCACTTCACTTTCCTAACTACAGTCAGTTTACTTGCAGTTTGACATTTCAAGTTTTATATTAGCCCAGGACATCCCCAATAGGTTGTATGATAAGCATTACATCCCCTGCTATAAGAACACAGAGAAGGGTATGGAAGCCACATACGGAATACTATGAAGTGCTATCAGTCAGAAAATACTGAAGGGTTCCTATAACTCTTACAACAGTATCCAGGAAATAAAGACAATGATATTTGTCTGTAGGTAATTCATTTGCAGTAAAAATGTCAAGGAAATTCTTCTAGTACAAAGAACACATTAGTAACATCCCTTTATTTTAAAAATACCCTTAACATTGCATTCAAGTGTTGAATAGAAACAGAAAAAATGACAAAAAATAAAAATACAAAAGACAAGTATTCGTGTTGCTCCCCTTCTAAAGGGCAAATTTAATTATCATATAGGAAAAGTTGGGGGGGGGGGAGGGGGGGAGGAAAATTTGAAGCTAAGTTGCATCAAGGCTCAGCATGAAAATTTTCTTAATCATGGGAAAGCAAAGCCACTGGGCTGAGACAAAAGACAGCAATGTAAGAAACAGAGTTTCCTGTAGATCGATAGGTTCTTCTGAAAGTGTATCACTTCTTACCTTGAGTATTTCTATCTCACAGGAAGTATGAAAGAAAGGGAGACATCATTTTGGTTTTGGTTGTAAAGAACATCAATTTTCCCAGTGTTTCCTTTCATAATAAATAGTGATCTTTAGAGATTTTTTGCAGTGTCTCAGTATTTCTCATCTATTTTCTGTAATCTGGAAATCAATGCTAGATTTGACATATCTTCTCTGACATTTATTTTTTTTTTTTTGCTCTGGAGCATTGATAACGAGGCTGCTCTACATCTAGATTATCTGCATTAGTCTTTTATACGGATTAAAGTACAGTACTGCAAGATGATCATTCAAGAGAACAAACAAAAATGTCTAAGGTCAAGAGTTCATCAGGTTTCAAGATTTTCAACCTCCTGCAGTTAAGTATGAGGTAAGATATTAACAATGAGGTATTAGGTAAGTATTAATCTCCTTCAAGTTCCAGTTATCAAAGAGGGGATAGGTAATATGTTTGATACAAAGATTCTCAAAAGTTGGCTCTTGAAGACAAATTTAAAGCCTATCTGAAACACAATTTTTTTGGACAGTGTTTAGCTGCACCACAGTATGTCAGCAAGTAGAAGAAGGAATTTGCTCAATGAGATTGATTAGCTCACACACAAAGAATACAGTAAAGGATATATTTTGCCACCAGCGAGGATTACAATTTGACCAGTACATGCAACTTCTCCTGCAGCTATGATCCTGTTTCTCAAATGAACTGGAATGGCAGGCCATTAATCATGTCATCTTAGCTACTTGAAATAATAATTAAAAAAAAAAAAACAAACTGGAAGGAAGGAAGGGAGGAAGGGAGGATGGAAGTCATTTAAAGTACAACAGCACTGAGAAAAAAATACTAGTCCCAATTTTTGATAACTCTTCGCTACAAAGAATTGTATAAAAAGGAACTAAGTTTGCTCAAGACCTTTCATATGTCTTTTCTATGTTTTTAAAATTATTCAGGTATGTTTTAAATAAAATTTTTGCTTTAGATTGCTTGAGATTAGGATATTTATTTGGAAGAGGATTCCATTAGTGCTGTTTAAGATTCTCTGTAAAGGTTGATACAGATTTTCATTCTAGTTGTATTTTTGTAATGTTTCTTAAGTATGAATACACAACTGTTTCTATGCAAGTATTCAAAAATGTGAATTCTGAAAACTACCTGCTATGTAAAAATGACTTAGTGATCAAGATATATCTAAGTGAAGAATCTAGTTCCTGACTGTAGAAAAATAACCCAGTTTTTTAAGATGACTTCCTACTATTTTTTGCTTCAGAAAGTTCTGCAATTGTGGACTTCACTGCAGCTCATATGCAAACTCTACTGCATTTCTGTATGTCTGCTTTGGCTCTTGATTTGATGCTGTAAGAGCTGGCGGTCATACTGCAAGCTGAACTGAATAAAAAGTTCACTGATTTTACTGGCATCATAGTCTTTTTCTCTCTCAAATATTCACCTCTTCATTCATTGTTTAAGAAACACATCATGGTAATGGACATCTTTATATTCCATATGTGTTCACTTATGTCAGAGGAACAAAAGACATTCAACAGTATGTTAAGTTATTGGTGGTACTGAGTGGGAACAAACTGAGCCTGGCAAGTGGAATGACATGAGGCACCAAATGGTAATTGAATAATTTGAACTTCAGCCAACCCTAAAACAAAAATTATTTTGATTCAAATAATATGATGAATTAGTATATCAGACATCATGAACAAATAACTTGATTCGAGGAAGTTCTCTACACTTCATTCATTGCCAACTAATGCAATTAGTTATGGATACAGGTACCAAACCCCAAAGAGGACAAGCTAGAAACAGCTTGTTAAAAATTTTCCTCTCCCTTTACCAGGTTCAGTACATCTCCTTCCTCCTTCCTAGCCTCAACTCCTCTAGCTTTTTCAGCACTTTATATTCAGTATCTTCTAGCCTATTCGGTGAGGCAACAGGCAGTGCAGGAGGTCATGGTCAGTGCACAGTAGTTTCTTTCTGCTGATCCCTCTTTCTTAATCTTTTTCTCCTTTTTCCCCTTCCATCTTATTTTCTGTGATCCAGCACAGGTTATTAAGGAGCTACAGTCCCTTTGGAAGTGTTTCTGCTCTGGCACTGGTTACCCCACAGCTTCATTGTAGGTTGCCCTTTGAGACATAGTACTACTTTTGGCCAAAAGTGCCTTTGTCCAAGTGTACTTTTCAAGTATGTCCCCAGAAAGTCCCCTTCCATGTGCCTTTTTCATTTCTTTTCTCCACACAGTCCAGTATCAGAACAGGGGTAGAGAAAATACCTGAAGAGTAAAGGCAGAATCAGATCAGTTAGAACAAGACCAGCCTGCTGCACTGCTTACTGGAGCAGGTCTCAAATAGCCATACAGAATGTTCATTCTGAACCATAGCTCTCTAAATCTGTTAATCTCTGTTTAACAAAACAGTCTAAGAGTTCAATAAACTTTCTGAACAACTGTCTAATCTTCAATGAAGATGGGTCTTTCTAAAACAGGATGAAAGCTCTGTTGTGATTCTTTGATCTTTCTGGATTATTTTAAATCTTACAACTCTACACAGATCAGAGACAAAAAAGATGTTCTAAACTACTTCCCAAAGAAGGGTAACCTGTGTTAATGGGAATCACTTGGGTCTAAAATTAGTTTCTGGTAACATCTCTGTCCCTGTGCAGAATCTCAGAAATAAGAAGCTTCGCTGGAAAAGCTGCTGCATAATAGTTTTCACTCACTATCCTCATAATGACTTTCTAGTAATCACCCAAATAATGCTTACAGTGATTTTTTTTTCCCTTCTTTTTCCTTATTGTTTCATTGATAATTCACCACACAACTCTCTCTCTTTCCCACACCTTTCTCTCCCTCAGACCAACACCTAAGCTAGAAACTCTGGGAATAAGGAGAGATTGGCATGTTTGTTAAGTATGTGACAACTTTTCCCTGCAGGCATCGTGGTCCTCAAGAAGACTGAACTCATGAACTTTTCTCTTTATTAGTAGCCATAATATCAAAGAGTAAAGTAAGGGTATGAATTCTTAACACAGAGATAATAGCACATCTTATATTCGACACCCAATCTTATATTTGACACCCACGGCTAGTCAAAGGTTGTAGGGATATTACTTACATAGAGTGGAGGAGGTCTAAAGATCTATTAATGTAAAAAAAAAAAAAAAAAAAAAATAGTACTCATGCTCTTCCTCACAGGTACCTGAGCAATCTTTGTACACGTACTACTGTAACAGGAAATTAGAGGTGGTTTGTCATTTATATATGCATAACATTATGCTTACATAATAACTTACTATGTCTCTGACTGTTCTGATAATTCATCTAAACATATTACCAAAATTAGACATTCATTGTGATAATAACTTAATGGTGGTTGAATAGATTTCTACAAATCTATACCTACTGAAAAACTATCAGAAAAGATACTTTCCTCCTCCCAAAATTTAACTTGTTTCTTACAAATCTACTAGGATTACATGCGTTATGCATTAACCTGGTAAGCAGCTCAGCACCACACAGTCATTTGCTCGCTCCCCTCTAGGTGGGATGAGGAGAGAACTGAAAAAAACAACAAAGTAGAACATCTGGGTAGAGATAAAACTATTTACTGTGACAGAAAAAGAAAAGAAAATAGTAATAAAAATGATAATCAAATAATATGTATTTAGAAAACAAATGATGCATCAAACAATCGCTTACCACCCACTGCCTGATGCCCAGCCAGCCCCTGATCAGCAGCTGCCCCTCAGCCAAATATCCAGAGTTTTAAAAGTTTTTTTTGCATGTCATAAGATATGAAATATCTTACTGGTCAGTTTAGG
>PPHD01026336.1:0-11498 GCA_002909625.1 Bambusicola thoracicus
AATATTCCTTTGTTCCCAATCAGTAGACATTTGACAAAGTAGTACACCTATGGAAGTGGAAAAGGGGAGAAGCACATACTCTTCCAAATCAGTTTTATGACCTCAGTTTGGAGTACTGTTACATTAACTACAAGACCGTGTGTAGTATTTTATTTGGGAAATGCAGACAGAGACTTAATCACTATGGTAGGAATGGTGCCACTGTAATCATGCTCTGTTCCCATCATCCAAGTTTAAATATCTCAGCATATTCAACTGCTATTCGCATGAGTGACTGGAGTTCAGGCCCTTGAGGAAGAGGACTGTATTTCTCGTTCACTCTGTGTACATTCATTGCTTCTTCATTAAGTTCTTCAGTGTGTCATCTGTAGGAGCGGTTGTGAGGTTGGCTGGATGTGAGCCAGCTCTGATTACTGCTGTTCAGGAGATGCTGCGATATAACGTAGACACATTTTCATGCATGACAGCACTGCTGAGCTCCTGCATCAGAATTCCAAACCTCCAAATCCAATTGGGTGACCAGTGCTTCTGGGGGCTTCAGAGCAACGGCACACACCAGCAGTTCCTGCTGGAGTTCCTCGTGTCTCAAGGGCTGCTTTTGGCCCCAGGCAAAAACAGCCCATACTCGATGCACCCAAACAGAGCTCATCCTGAAGTGATATTCAAATGCACAGGTGAAACATTTCTGCCATCACCCACGCTGAAATACAGAGCAAGGGTGAATAGACTGCTCTGTATGGTTTTGGGAACAAAGAACATATATTTCCTTTCTGCTACAGCAACCTGGTGTCAAACATACAAGCACTTGTGATAGAGACTGGAATTTGATGTGGTATAGAACTCTGAACTTCTCCCTGCTCGTGTTTTCCTTCTCTCTTGTTTTCAAAAGTGTGAATGAACCATCATGAATCTTTCTCCTATCGGAGTAGGTTATATAAATCTAACTGTTGGCTGTAAAATGTTTTTCAGAGCACTGATTCATGTAGGTGCTTGGCTGCATGTGTAACACGTGGGAAGAACAAGGAGACACACCCAAGGCAGTGAGTTTTTGCTGTTTGCTTTTGTCATGCATTGCCAGTTCCAGGTTCTGCGGGCCAAACACAAAGGCAGTTCTTCAGCAGTCAGTCTGCAGGCCACGTCCATTACGTCAAAGCTGAACCGTTGGTTCCAAGTCAGCCTAACAAAGCCCTGTAGAAAAATACCTCTTTTAGGATTCTAACTGAAAAACCTGGCCTATGAACAGCTGCTACAGATCTGTCCTTTCCGAGAAGGATCACGGAGTGCAGTTTGTTCGAACAGATGGGAAACTGTGCTGAATGCATTGAGTTATGGCTATGAAAAAAGGGCATGGAGTGCTCAGAAGTAATTACTGAATGCTTAAAAAGTGAACAGTACCCCCAGCAATGTAGTAGTTTGGAGAAATGGGTATAGTGGGTATACAAATGGGTATATATCTGCTGATAGACAGGTTGGGGGGAAGTGGTTCTGTTTCTGATTTTTTTCTCAGAGTTGATTTTCTTTTCAAGTCTGGGATTTTATTTCAAGTGGATGTGAAGCTGAGGGGAGGATGAGGACAACTCTTCTCTGGGTACTGAGCTGTCTCATGCATTTTTAAGTGGTAGAGGGTGTAGTAAATGGCTTTTTTTACAGTTTCTTGACTAATTAATGTGAATGTGTCTGATGGAGATTTCTAGTTTAGAAAAAAGGCCTCTAATGCTGATTTGTGCTTGAATCCTCAAATCTGCTGTGCTCACAGTACTTGCAAAAAACTCATCCTGTATACCAGTAAAATCCTCCAAAACCTGTAGCCTCGGTGGAGTCATTAGTAAGACCGTTGCTACTATTTTCTCTCCTTCTTTGAGAGTTGGCAGCAGAGGATAATGCTCTACTGGGTTCAGTCTGACAGCTTTTCTTGCAGTAAGTGTTTCCTGGAAAGCTCCCATTTTGGACAAAGAGCAGCCCTCTTGGAAACTAGCTGTTAGAGCTGTTAAGTCAGTGCTATACTGGATATATATATCAGACTTCTAAAGAGCTTTTTATTTTTGTAGACTTCTGTTATTTTACCCAGAGGCTGCTTTAAATCAGAAGGAAATTTGCATGACAATATCTAAAGGTAATGCTAGTAAGTCTTGTTCCAGGTAAAGTCATACTGTGTCGTTTAAAATGATGCACTATTAAACATCATATGAATCCAAACACATCTATAGCCTTTAAGTAATACCGAAGGCAGGTAGATCAGTAATTGCAAGAATAATGCCGTAATGCCTGATCATAATTTTCTTTTTGCAGTGAAATTACTTAAAAATGATCCAGTTTAATCCAGAATGGAATAAAAGGGACAGCACTGCTTTCTGTAGTGATGTCTCTGTGGAAACCTTGAATACTTTACTAAAAAAACCATTTTTTGCACTCTTTCAATTTGAGCGTGTATCTACTCAAGGGTATTCAAGGGGCAGACTGCCAGCAAGCAGAAGTACTTGCATTGATGGTCATAACATATCCTTTGGAATTCATGGATGATGGGGGGATTTAGACTCTTGAATGCATTGGGAGTTTATTAGAACTGAGCTGTCAAATTTAAATTGTGCTGGTCCATGACATCGATAGGCATAATCTTTGCAGGGCCAGCCTCCTTGATCCTGCTATATGATGAACTGGTTTTGAGATAATCAGTGCAGAGTTCTAATTGCATAGGGATGATTTAGATGCTATGTTTAGGTTCTGTGCTGATAGAGGAACTCAGTCAGCAAATGCTGAATAACCTTATTCCTAAGTGCTGTATAACTTTATTTCTAAGTGAAAAAGCATTTGCACCACAACAACTCTCTTTTCTTTCTCTGCAGTCCTTGAAGTTTATGATTAGATGCTTCTTTATTGTAAAGAACATCAGCATTTAAAAGAACCCCAAACTACCCGAAAATAAGCTTTATTGCAAGAAAAGTGTTGTCATACAAACCTACAAACAAAACTTTTTTTTTCTTACAAACATTTTAATAAAAATGTACAATGTTTTCTTTTGTTTTTTTTCAAAAATCCCCATAGAGAACAAAAGAAAGGAAAAACCACTGAGTATAACTTGATAGCAATCTTTGGTCAGCACCGATATGTGACTGAAACAATCCTGGAATCAGCGTGTGCTTTGGCTTTTTCACATATGAGATTCTGTTACACAACTGGTCACAAGCACCAGCTGTAAAAAAAGCACCATAGAGACATACACTTAACACATAATGGTACAACATTTTTTAAAAAATTACTAAAGTAAACTAAATGTCAACTCATTGTACACACATCGTTCTTACAAAATAAGCTATGATAAAATGAGGCGTACGGTGTATAACTACAGTATTAATGAAACTTCTAACAAATGGATTTCAAATACACATTTTCCTTGCCTGCACTGCATAAATAGTTTGCACGTATGGCAGTCCTGATACAGCTCTCAGTTTTTAGTAAATGCACCATTAACTCAAACCAGCACCAAACAGTATGAAACATCATGTGTCCTTTTCAGAGTGACGTTTTCTTCAGCTGCCTACAGTAATGCAAGTATGTAGAGCACCTTTTGTGAGAATGAGGTGTGTTAGCATGTGTGGTTCCTTGAGGTTATTGGAAGGAAGTACAGTACAGTTTGGTTCTGCATTCTAATGGTATTAAAAGCAGTCAAGGTATTTTGCTACAGTGGTTGTGCCTCTTACTTTATCTGATGTGGTTGATTCAGAAATACAATCCTATTGACCTGCTGTGAAATATGATCTCTGCTGAGACTAGTATTGCAATTCATGTCCTTTAAGACTTTTTCCTTTGAACGCTCAAAGTTTTGCAAGAGCACTTTAGAATAGCTGGAAGATGTATCACAGTGCTCTTTCAGCTCTGATAAATTTTAAAATTACTTATATACTATTTGAATGACTGGCACAAGTACAAAAGGAAACATCTTTCAATTTTTTTTTTAAAGAAAGTACCACTAAAATGTTATAGCTCAAATTTATAAATCTAAAGAAAAACAAGCACGTTTCCCTTTTTGTTTACATAATTTGTTATTTTCTCCATATATTACTGCATTAAAAATAAATAAACATCTATATTTTTTAATTAGGAACTATAGCAAAATACCCAAAGTGTTACAGACTGCTAACAGGAAAAAAATAGCTCACATTTTTTGTGCCATCTAGTGCCATATGATGATCTCTCGAACTTTAGCTTTTTAATATACTTTTAAATTGAGGTTATATAAAAGATACAGTAATCATGATTGCCACAAGTTGCCCCTCTTGCAAGGGTGGTTCTGCAGTCTCCATAGAATAGAGAGAAGTCTTCTCTTCTCCCTTCATCCCCCAAAAGTCAGTGACTGTTCCAAAACCTTTGAAAAGCAAATACGTTCAGGTGTAACGTAAATAGGTGGGTAAATAGGTGAACAGAAGTGACTGAAGAACTGGACTTAGTCTGGAAGATGGCTAGTAGAGTTCTAGCCACAGCCTCATTCTGAGAGCTTCCCCAAGCTCTCCAAGGAGGTAGCTGTCCTCATTGCTGTCTTCCAGTTTCTTTAGCTCCTTCTTCTTATATAGAGGAATGCTAGTGATTTCCAGTGTGTATGTTCCAGGCACCGACTTTTTCTTAGCTGTGTGCAAATAACTGAGTCCATCCCTCTGATGGATTCGAAAAATGCCGTCATCGTTGCCATGTGAGATGATGTAGCGCACGTGGTTGGTAAGAGGCTCAATCGCTGGCATGAGTTCTAAGATGTGCTCCTTGTTGTCAAGCCGTGAAATGTTGACTCTCATCTTTAAAGGACTCTCCATGTCCAGGCTTTCCAAGCTAACCTGCTCAATCTGAAGTAAAGGAAGAAAGGAAATTTAGAGTGGGAAAGAAACAGACATTCATTTGCACTGAGAGAAGAATAATCATTGCTTAGTAACAGCTTCTGCGTTTCTCAAACTCTAGCAGTAAAAGAAGCCATTGAAAATCCTTTCCAGGTGGGAGAACTGCTTGATTTCATATAACACGCCCTGCAAATCTTAAAGGCTTCTCTCACAGGCTTAACAGGATAATTAAAGTTATAGCATCGAGTCTGTAGAGGGGGCTCAGATTTCAGTCTCCTTTCAGAATCTGTTTAACTTCACACGTGCAAAAAGTCCATGTAAAGAAGAGACATATGTTTAGTATTGAAGTTAAGACTGTAAGAGAGGCACAGTCTTGTTCTTATGATCAGCTTCAGTGAGTAACATTACGGAAACAGAATGGACACAACACAACACTGTATAGGAACTCACTGAACCTTGTGATTGAACTATTTAAATCAATCCTGTCTTCTAAGAAAGGCAATCTCAGCATTTGGTGATGAAGTACAGTGATTTAAAAGTAAACCAAACCAAGGAGAGAACTGCTGTATTGTTTGCTTCCTACAGAAGCAGCTGGTATGTAATGCTGTCCAAATTTAATTGTACTTTCACCACAGAGAGGAGGTGAAAAGGAAAACATACTGACACTGTATTTCTGACAAATGATAGAATCATTTGAATTGCAAGGGACCTTTAAAGGCCAACTAGTCTAACTCCCCTACAGTGAACAGGGACATTTATAGCTACATCAGTTGTCCTTTCCTAAAAAAAAAACAACAAAGCTTAAGTATGTCTCTGCTGCCATGTAAATCCATTCCAGAAGCATTAGTTGGGAATAAACTTTGGATGGGGAGGTTGAGAAAAAGTGCAAAAGTCAACCATGAAAGAACAGCTTTTAAAAGTCTTCTCCAAAAATACATAGGCCTCAGTCTTCTTCAGAAAACTTGATAATAAGTGAATATCCAGCCTAGCTGTCAGAATTACTTTTGCACATTTAAAGATGGGAAAGGATTCTTCCTTCTCTCTGAGGGAATTCCAATCACATGTGCATACATATGTGAGGTACTTTGTAATGTAATTAAAAACACATATCAAAAACAAGTAAAATTTGTGAGTAGGAACAGGTACAGAAGTGTATTAAATACCACTCTTCACACACATAATAATGATATGATTATGAATAATAATGAATTATTTTTTCCCTTGTAGTTGTACGATGTGAAATCTTCATATCTTACTGCTGAGGCAGTAGGAAATCTTAGTGCTATCAAACAGCAGTAAGTAGATGTAATAATTCAGAACTGCATATGAAATAAACTATGTAACAGAAAAAGCTTTTTTCAAAACCACCAGGTGTTTCTGTGATGGGTTGACAACAGAATTCAGATTGGAATCTAGGAGTGGGGGTGGGAACGGCAAGTGATATTTGTGTGAAATTTGGTTTTGCATGGGAAAATCAATTATTTGAAGTGTCAACATTATAATTTTTAGAGAAGAAATTATATGACTGGTGCCTTTTTTTAGAAAGCCAACATCAGAACTGTCTTTGATAGCAACGATCATGCAAAACAGTGTGTACTGAGATGGTAGCTTCTGGATTATTTTAAGTCCCTAGTCTTTTAGAAAGAAGACTTGTTTACTCATTCTTTCAGTATAACTGTGTGTTCAGCAGACCTCACTATTTTACTTGAGTGTTTGCATTTTGCCTGTTTGCATTAGGCAGCTCTTGAACTTCTGAAGGAAATCTCTCACCCAGTAAGTCATTTTCCCATTATCTACTGCAGATTCCAAGACAGGAGCCAACAATATAAGACAACATTCTATCTTACAGAAGAGCAAGTGGCAGATGTACAAGTATACTTTTGTTTAACTTAAAACAAACATAAAAGTATCGAATTGGCTTAGGTATTACGGCTTGCCTTTTATGAGTATTCCATAACTTACGTTTATAAGCCCACGAAAAGTAAGAAGAAAGTCTAATTAAATTGAAAGTGTAATTTTCTAACACCCTCAGCAATTTTGCAAATGTAGGAATTAAGCAAGATCCTCATCAGCTGGACCATGGTCTCTAATCCACCACAACTATAACCTACCAGGAAAAGTTACTGAGACTTTAGCAATCTGCAAGAAGATACATTTAGCTGACCAAGACTGCAGGATGCTGTCCTGACAGCAGAACAAACTGTAGATGCAGAAATAACTACAGTCCAAGCTCTCTGTAATTACAGGAAAACTGAATTTGAGATATTTTGAGGAACTAGACCACATCTCAGACAAGAAAAGGATTAAAAAATTCAGCTGTTGATAGCTGTTCAAGTCTTTCTGACTGTTAAAACATTCCTGCCAATAGGAAAAAGGTGTGAAAATTATGAAGCAAATGGGGAAAAACAGATTTTTTTCCACTGAATGGGGCCTGTAATAAAATTTTCTCTGCTTACTGACAATACTTAGTATTGAATCTCTGAAAATACCTTGCATTAAAACTGTTAATAGTATTTAGCTTTCTTGATACGTACAGTTTCATTAAGACTTCTCTTCTTTCTGTTGTCTTTTTTTGGATAGCCGTTGATTTTGCACTCGTAACAGGCTTCAGGGGATAAAGCATTTTCTTCATCAGCATCTCCATCCACTGGCATGTACTGGCCTTTGTTAAATCCCATCCCTGAGACACAGTGGCTGTTGAATAAAAGCAGCTGTTTTAGATCTTGCAGTTTTATGAACTGTTCAATTAAATGGAAAATGAGTGCATGTAATCTGTACTATGCTATTGGTATCCCCTCCTTTTCTCTTCCTTCACCAAGATGTTTGCGAATTATTTTCCTTTGTACTAGTGAATGAAATACATTCACATACCGAATGAAATGCAACTGCTGGCTAAAGTGTGCAACTAAGTTTTTCTAATTTTCATTTACAAATATTATGAAGAAACAAACAAACAAACAAAAAAATAGTATTCCCTGACTTTGGTGATAAAGATTTTAGTGTTTGTCATGTATCAGAATGATGTTAATTTATGTTTAACATTCTGAGTTGATCGCTATGTCTTAAACCTCATGTGCTGGGGGTCCCAGAACTGGATGCAGTACTCCACGTGGGGAATTTGACCTACTGGTCATTCTTGTCTTGATGCAACCCAGGATACAGCTAGCCTTCTGGGCTGCCAGCACACACTGCTGACTCATGTTGAGTCTTTCATCAACCAATATACTCAAATCCTTCTGCTCAGGGCCGCTCTGAAGCCATTCTTTGCCCAGCCTATATTTGTGCCTGCGATTGACTTTACCCAGGTGCAAGACCTTGCACCTGGCCTTGCTGAACTTCATGAGGTTTGCCTGGGCTCACCTCTCAAGCCTGCCCAGGCCCCTCTGGATGGAATCCCATTCCTCTAGCATGTGGACTGCACCACTCAAATTGCTGAGGTTGACACCTGTCCCAACACCAATCCATGAAGAACACCACTAGTCACCAACTTCCACTTGGACACTGAGACATTGATCACAACTCTCTGAGTACGACCCCATGAGACAGTTCCTCATCCAGTGAATGGATGAGTCGACACCCATTCACCACATCTTTTTTTCTCCAATCTGGTGACCAGGATGTCATGCAGGACAGTGTCAAACACTTCGCACAAGTCCAGGTAGATGATGTCAGCTGTTCTTCCTTTGATGCTGTAACTCCATCATAAAGGTCACCAAGTCTGTCAGGCATGACTTTGCCTTGGTAAAGCCACATTGGTTACCACCAATGATGGTTATCACCTCATCTTTATTTTCCACCTGCCTTAGTAGGGCTTTCAGGAGGATCTGCTTCATGCTCTTCCCAGGTACAGAGGTCAGACAGACTGGCCTGTAGATCCCCAGATCTTCTTTTTTTCCTTCTTGAAAATGGAGTTATGTTTCCCCTTTTCCAGTCAGTGGAGACTTCACCAAACTGCCATGACCTTTTGAATATGATGGATAGTTCTTGTGATGATACTGGCAGACAAAGCAGAACTAACTGTATGATGTTGATTACATGTTAGATTTGAAATGGGTGTCATGCTGCAGGTAATTTTTTTGTTTCTAATGCTAAAGGTATTTATTCACAGCCTGTGTGTATTGTTCACAAAAAGTGTAGAAAAAGACACACGAATCAATAGCTTTTCCTTCACTTACTTTTCAGTCTAACTGTCCTGCCTTTCTGTCATTCTTTGAATGAGTCTCTGATGAAGTACTGCGTGGGATATACTCACCCCTGTCCAACTCTATAATATCCTGGTGGACAGCCACAAAGATAACCACCTTCAGTGTTGGAACAACCATAACTGCAGGGGTTCTTGGCAGAAGAACATTCATTCACATCATGGCATGCACTGGAGAACTGGTCGTAAGAAAATCCAGAAGGGCAGGCACACTTGTAACTTCCAAGTGTGTTGTAGCAGGAAGCAGAGCCGCATGTGTTAGGATTGGAACACTCATTTTCATCTAGAAAGCAAACAAAAGCATACTGGTACCTTCTAATCTGGACAGATATCAGACAGACACAATGTAGCTAACAAATCAGAACATATGCAAGTCCTTGGGCTCTGCTATATCCTTGACAAAGATGTGGTCCACAAATTAAGAAATACACTGGCCCAAGTCCCAAACATAAGTTGGTAAAGATTTTTCGGGATACCGTTACTTCTAAGCTTCTCCCCAAAGTGCCACTTTCCTTCAAGGCATGTCGCCAGTTTTGCTAAGAGGTCTGTGCCAATACTCTTTATTCCTACCACGTGAGATTCACAGAAGAGAAATGAGTTGGAACTCCAGTCATACTTGGACCATAACAGTGTTCATGGTTAGCTAGAGATAAGGTGGAGGTAGCACATATTTGTAGTAGAAATCTGCAGGTTCTGTGAGGGGAAAGACAACATGAATAGCCACCTCAAATGAAAGAGAAACCAAGAACTGTTATTATTGTATGGGCAATAATATACAGAGATGGCTCCTCCACTCAGTTTGACTGATATGGCTGCAGATTATCTTGTGAAAAATGAGTGAGGAAAGTAACTTGTTGTATGAAAGATCATGCATTTGATAACTGGTAGGTATTCTGCTTATTTTATTTATCTTAGCAAGGTACTGATTCCCTGTAGGTATCCTCTCCAGCATCACTGGTGCATTTTTTACCATTTTGCCTGCAGCTACTGTAAGTCATGATCTTTTGAGGACTATCCATCTTTATTCTACATTCAGGGACTACAGCTGTACTGGAGATTTGTGGGAATTGTTACCTGTGTGTTCTTGCTTTTTTTTTGTTGAAGAGTGATGGTGGTGGCTGGATCTTAAGAAAAACTATGTAGTGTATTATTTAGTGCAAAGCACATATAGAAAACTGATTTTGATGTGTAATAGGGCAGTAAGATTAGCCTATTAATCTACATTGTTGATCACAGCCATCCTCTGTTTACTGCACCATACAGGACGGGGTAGTTTGACTGTGCTGACTTAGTTCAGGAAACAGAGAAGAAATCATGGACTGAATGAGCCAGATGTAGAATAAAACTGCTAAGCTGATTAATTTGTCCTTATTGCCTGTCTGATGAACTACTGCAAGCTTTCACACAGTATTTTGGACAAAGAAATTCCTTAATTGTTATGTTGTTATTTTTTTCTCTCTTTTCACTATAGTAACTGCTCTGCATTATTCCCAAAAAGCTAACGAGTGATTCTTATTCATGAAAAGCTGGATTTTTTTATTCTCTAACAGAGCTATTTGCTTTAAGCCCAAATTGAAGGAATTCAAGGAACACCTTTCCACCTTTCTAAGATGAGGATTTTCCTGAGGAGAAGGGAGTCAGACTAAGAGAGACACCTTGTCACAAAGAGTTTTAACAATATGAATATGATAAAGGTGTCATCAATATGTATTTTCTCTGTTTTCTGTCATTGATCTACACTGGGAGTATGAAGTAGATGAAAGGAAGGGGAGAAGGATTAAAAAACTATGTGCTTGGACATCCTTTGCAGACACATGCAGCGCCCATTCTTCTCCTCACCTGGTGTTTATCACAGTAATCACAATTACAGTTTTGCTATCCAAATGTATTCCATGCAGTTTGTTTCCTTACCAACACATTGATTCCACTGGTAATGCTGAATATATCCTTGTGGGCATCCACACCTGTATCCACCTAGAATGTTTTGACAGCCATGCTGGCATCTGTGATTTCCATCACATTCATCCACATCTTTGTATTTGGGAGAGAAGTAGAACATGAAATAATTACATCAATATATATGTTGTAAAGCACGTTACTCATTTCGAAGATCAGCCAAACACGAGTATTTGACATAGGAATTCTGTTTTAAGCTGTTGAGGCTGTCTGTTTGGAAAGCCTGATGCTCAATTCATGTAGAGTTCTTCATATCAATCAATAATCAAATGGTTTTTGAACCTATACATAACTCAGATTCGGAGAAGAATCACAGAATCACAGAATAGCCTGGGTTGGAAGGCACCTCAAGGATCACAAATCTCCAACCCCCCTGCCAGGCAGGGCCACCAACCACCCCATTTACTAGATCAGGTTGCCCAGGGCCTCATCCAGCCTGGCCTTGAACACCTTCAGGGATGGGGCATCCACAACCTCTCTGGGGAGCCTGTTTCAGCACCTCACCACTCTCCTGGTAA
>PPHD01026337.1:0-11497 GCA_002909625.1 Bambusicola thoracicus
ACACTGGAACAGGTTGCCCAAGGAGGTTGTGGATGCCCCATCCCTGGAGGCATTCAAGGCCAGGCTGGATGTGGCTCTGGGCAGCCTGGTCTACTGGTTGGCAGCTCTGCCCGTGGTAGGGGGGCTGAAACTAGATGATCATTAAGGTCCTTTTCAACCCAGGCCATTCTATGATTCTATGATTTTAGGGTATCTCTACATAACAATTAATTCTGGGATAGATTACTTGTGTCATAGAAATTGTCACTTGCTTGTGTTTCTTTCCCTCCTGTTACTTTCCTATGAAGGGAACCCATTCTGACTAGTTCTGACAAGGATTCACATTTGAATTCTAAGATACCTGGAATCAAGCCAGTTGCCTAAAATATTTGTAGTTAGCTATGAATCTGAAACAAACCCTAGACATTCTCATTTGATTTCACCCCTGATTCCAGCAGTGTGAATCCTAAATGTTATTGCTAGCACCATGTGGATTTCTCTGTTACTCAGAAACTAACTGAATTTCTATCTAAATATTGTCCATACCAAATGAATCAAGAAGCCAGTATGCGTGAAAATTCTTCAGGATACTACAGTGACCTCACTGAAAAAACAAAGCAGTTAGCATCTCCTTTTAGTCAGTAATACAGTATGTACATGGCTAGTCATGATCAAGAATTAACAATTAGCAATAAAAATTTATGTAGACGTACATGAGAGATTGTGCCTCTAAAACTGAAATAAACAGTCCAGAGGATAATATCCTTGGTTAATCTACATGTCTAAATTGAGAACGTTGTCTCCATTTGGTTGTAATTTTAAATGACTAATCACGGTCTTACACTGATTTATTTTGACAGTGAAGTAACTCGAACACTTAAATATTCATCCAAAATGTCCAAACATAGGTGAATCTTCCTCAGAGGATTTTTTTTCAGCTTTGAGAAGATATTTCTCTACTGTTTGAGAACAGTCAGATGTGTATTTGTAAAATAATCCTGCATAGACACATGAAACATTCATTCCGTGTTATGTTTTCTGTATCACTGTGATATAAAAGACAAGACCACCTAGAACATGTCCAAAAACTCAGGTGTTCTTTTTCTGACAAGGAAATGACACACCTGTGCATCTGAAATTGAAAGGGTGCATCTGGAAGGAAAGATCTTGTAAAAAGTGCAGGTAAGAGCAGAAGGAACTAACTGAATAAACCCATACCTGCTTCAGGGCATGATGCTGCTCTGCTGGATTTCAGTGGCACAAGGCCAGCAGTGTAAATCTTCAGCTACTGGACAAGAACAGTTAATAATCAAAGAAAGTGCATAGGAAGGAGGGGAAGGGAAACATCCCATCTGACATTGTTTTCATGTACTGCAAATAAAATAATACCTGTGTTTTAGCACAGAAAGACAACAACACTGACACCAATATCGTGTACATTATTCATTTCAAAGGTACCTAGGAGATTTTATCAGGCTTTCTACTCTAGCTGTATTTACAATATGAATTAAAGGGACCCTTTATAATTCTATGCAAAAAGTCGTCTGTTACTAACAAACTCACCCAGGAGGTTGCATAGCAACCTCTATCACTGAGCACATGTGGTCAGCCTCCCTGGGCTGCCTTTGTTTGGCTTCCGAGAGCATGGCCCTTGATAGAGACATGGTAGGAATTCTCTTTTTTTTTTGGCTAGAGTTTTGTGTGGTAAGTGAAGTGCTCTCTATAGACAGCTGAGACAGATACCTGCCGTAGAGATTTCTTATAGGTAGATAGTTAAATGTACTTTCTTATGAATGTCCCAAATTTCTGGGCCTTTGGGAAAGAATTCTTTTTTTTTTTTTTTTTTTTTTTTTTTTGGCTTCTGGCTTTCAGATGTCACATCAAGAAGGCAATTTACTTCCAGCAAGAGGATGGAAGTCCCCAGTGTTTAAGGCACTACAGAAAACCCCAACATTTTGAAACAAACTTCACCGTATTATTATATTCAGTATTTTTTCAGTGTCACTTTTGAAATATCTACTAATATAAAACTGTGAATACACAGATAGTACAAGTTTATTTTAAGAAGGTATGAGTAATTCAGTGTGACAAATAATTTGCACTGCAACAGAATGCCTTCAGTAAATTCTGTTCAGTGGAAGGTGGAGAAAGTTTCACGTAGCATGCCCCAAGAAACATTATAGTTCACTAAAATATCACAGTTGAGTATTTGTTGATTGTCACTGATAATAGAATTAATGTCTTAGCATTTTTATAGAAAGTGTTGCATCAGAAAATTCTGTGCCCATACTGAATCTTATGTCTCTGAAGTTTGTGAAAGACAGTACATATTTTCTTAACCATTGTCTTGAGAGAAGAACCAGAGATCCAGGAAGACAATTAATGAAGAGAATGCATAATTCATATACCTTAAGACTAGTGTTTATGGAGTATTAAAGCAAAGACAATAAAGTGACAGGCACAAATAATGGAGAGGTGAATTCTTCAAGATACTGAAGACACGAAGAGACAGTATGAATGCAGTATAATAAACATGCTATACTTCTGTTGGAGCTGATAAAGAATTCTCAGACAAACAAACAAACAAAAACTTTCTATAAATAAGTAAATATATTCTGTTTCTTACATACTGATTTATATTTGTTTGTTAGTAGTTCTTCTTCAGTTGAACATGATCATGTTTGACTAAACCTTATTTGGTTGCTAAAATTGCTATGCATTTGCCTTTCATTTTCCACTTCTATAATTTCCACTCCACTTCTTACATGTTTGAAATCAACAACAACAACAACAAACAACCATGGCTACAATATGACTCCTAATTGAAGTCTTTAATGTATTTGTTATCCTGCCATACAAGCAGAAGCATTTCTTGAGTGCATGGCAGAAGATGTGACAAAGAAATAAAAACAGCAGTGAAAAATTCTGGCAGATAATCCATTTCTGGTTTGAATGTTTATTTCCAAAATATAAAACATTAGAATATGTAAATTAATTTCCTGAACCTTTTCAGATATTTAACAATAACTAGCTTCCATTTATTCTGAGTCTTCAGACAGGTTATAGTTTTACAACCAGACTTGGAGACCACAGACATGTTACTGCATTACCAACTGCAACCACCTTGCTCAGGAAAACAAAAGATTGAAATGATACTGCAATAATCTTTAAATGATCAGTTACCAGTCCAATTTCAAGTACCTTTTTTAGTCAGAACTTAGATACAAAAGGTGACATTTAAGTATTGGTATCACATTTTCCCGTTAGAAAAGTCAGAGGAAGATATTGAAAGAATATGGTGAGATTTGTATGGGATATGTGCATGTGGTGGTTGACATTCTGTATTTGAATGAATGTCTAAATCATACTGAGTCAAAATTATTGGGAGATGATTACATAAAATAAAAGTGAAATGAAGAGAATTCTTGTATGACAGTTTCTTTGAAAACTATTGCCAGTTGGACAAACCTATCATCAGTATACTTCAAGGATTTATTTTAAAATTCAAAAAGTTGTGTGTCAAAGTCTAGATGAGTCTCATTTAATTATCCTTTCTCTGAGTATGCCACCTTTCATAAGAGATCAGATGAAGCAGATATTAATTTCCAGCTTCCTCTGAATTTTGTTTTTGACATATATATTTGATTTGCAGATCCATTAACTAAATGTCTCTGGACTAATCTTTGCCTTATTTGGCATACTGAACACACAGCCAAGTGTAAGTTAAAATACCTGAAGGCATTTCTGTTTGGAAAAGGAAAATAATAATGCTCAAAAGGTAGACTTTTAAAATCTGAAAACATGTTTCTCAAAAAAAGAAAAGAAAAGAAAAAAGGCAGTATCATTTCACATATTCAGAGACATTTCCTAAGCAGGCAATCTCAATTTAAGGATAGCATGAGCAGTCATATGAACTCTCCTATATGTACTTATATACTTTCTTACATATACTTACCGAAACTTTTGTAGTGTTGCCATCATACTACCTCAAATTTCTTGTAATACGGAGGTATGTTAGCACACAAGATGAAGCAGAGGGACAGTGTTTTATCAATGTTTAGTTAAACATATTTTGCCGTATTTTCAAAAGAGAATAAGAGAGTATGAAAAGCCAAAGGAGAATACACTGGGAATGATGACAGTTCATTGTTCATAGAGGTTGGACCAATTTTGCATGCTGCTGAGACAGATTAATGCACAGAAAGGAGATCAGGAAAGACAAAGCACAGATGGAACTGAACCTGGTGAGAGATGTGAAAAACAAGAAGGGTTTCTACTGGTACATTACTCTGACAATCACCTTCCTCTCCCTGATCACCACCCCTCTTTTCATGCCACTCAGAATACCGTTGACTTTCTAGACTGCAAGCACACACTGCTGGATCAGGACAAGTTTTTGGTCAACCAAAATGCCCAAGTCTTCCTCAGCAGGGCTGCTCTCAAGGAGTTCCTTTCCTAGGCTGTACTCAAGCCTAGGATTGCTTTGACCAAGCTGCAGCACCTTGCACTTGGCCTTGTTGAACCTTATTATGCTCATATGGTTCCATTTTTCAAGCTTATCCAGATCCATCTGGATGGCATTTCTTCCTTCTGTTGTGTCATCTGTCCCCTGCTGAGAGTGCACCCAATCCCGCCATATAGGTCCTTGTTAAAAATGGTGAAGAGCACTGTTTCCAAGATGGACTCCTGAGGGAAACCACTTGTCACCAGCCTCCGCCTGGACCAAAGCCTCTCTGGCTGTGATCATCCAACCACTTCATTATCCACTGAATAATCCATCCATCAAATCAATACCTCTCCCATGTAGGGAGAATGTCATGTGGACCATGTTAAAGGCTTTCCAGAAGTTAATTAATAAATTAATAGTAAATTAATAAATTCATGTACAGCCTTAAGTATCTTTTCATTTTGTTGTTCTGTCAAAGCATCAAACATAAGAAACAGCTATATTTAGAAGTCAGATTAACTACAAGAAATTATTTCTTCCTAATCTAGTACACTGGATGAAGGTGTTTTCACCTCAAATTATGGACATGGAACTGAATAAATATTCTGCAGATGTCTTATGACACTGAATGGAAATACTCTAGATATCAGTGACTAAACACAAAACTAAATGAACTTGTTTTATCAATTCTAATTACATCTCATTTTTCATTGTCCTGCAAATGAGAGTTTGTGGGGAAAAAAACAAAACAAAACAAAACAAAACAAAAAAAACCAGGCCATTTTCTCCTTCATAAATACAAAACAAATCCATGCTAACCAGCAGATTTACAAATAGATTTCTAATTGTACAATATGGTGATATATTCTTACTACTGTATGTGACACCTAACTTTGCCAAAGTGTATTTCAATCTACTCAGTGCCCTAGGGAATAAGACATGTATTTTACACACAGGTATTTGCATGATTCCATAAGCATGTATCAAAGTTCTGACAGTGTACTGAAAATAATTAAAATGCATTTGGGAGACCTGGCCGTGGGCATTAGCTCCAATTCTATAACATGCATCTTGCTCCAAAATGCAAAATTTCTTCTTTCCCAGACCACCCTGTTGGAAAGATAGCGAGCAGAAGTGATAACAATCTCCACAAAGAGAAGCTCTTAACCGGACTTTTAACCTGTGCTAGCTAGACATTTCTTAATAAGCAGATATTTTCATAAGCTTTTAAATAAGCAGATATTTTACAAAAGCAAACCCTTAATTTGTATGGGACAAATATTTTAACTTTCAACTGAAATGGCACAACATATGACATGGTAACATTCTAAAAATATAGAAATCTGATATTATTCTTGTATCTGGTTTGTGTGAGGTAGGATTCTGTGGCAACCTTTTGGTTCAGTAAAGTAAGTGGGTTTTTCCCTTCTCATTTTGATTAGAAACAGTAATTTTCATTTACTAAAGCATCAACGGTATTTTACTTCGTAATTTTGTAAATGCTCTTCTGTAAGAACAGTACATTTTATTTTCTGTTCTAATTACCAGTACTACTCCAGTTCTCATTCCTTTTTGCACATCTGCCACTGAATTTATGCGTTACTGTTATTTTTTCCCTCTCTCAACAGTCACTTTTTTGTACACTCAAAAGAAGCAACTGATATTGAATTATGATTTTTATTTTTTTTTCTGGAGAGAAGTGTGCCTGCAAATGAGCCTATTGACTGCTTTACTTTCAAGCAAGTTATCTTATAAAAAATTATGTGTGAGTACTGGTGCATTCATTATAGCTGACCTGCTGGGATATCAGCAATGTGCTAATGCAGGATTTTTGCTTATTTTAAGCTCTGTATAAATCTTGTAACATATTTTGTTTATATTATTGATAATAACCAGGATTCAGCTGGCTTTGTTCCAAGGGAAGCACACTGACATAAGTTTATTTTATCTCTCAGAACATATGCTGTGTTGTTTTTTTATACTTCTACTTCAGTACAATTTCAGCAGGTCATTGCATTACGTATATAGAATTTGTGAGTCTGAAAAGATTTTGTTAAGAGTAAAATTTCCAATGCCTTCTCATTCAATTAATGCTTATTGTTGTTACATTCTGTTTGTCTGTGTGAAGCCTTGGTACCATAGTGAGACAGAGAAGGCCACTTTATACATGCAACTAATTTCGGAAATGCAGAAACACTTAAAATAAATAAAAAGAGATTTGGTACTGTGTAAGGGGAAAACATTTTGCATATTGGTGACTGACACACATGCCTCCTAGTAGCACTTTTCTTGAAGGTGATGTATTCTCATCTCCCCCTTCATAGCTCTGAAAATGAACCCCTCAGTTCAGTGGGACCAGATGGTAATAAATTCACATAATTATATACTTGTTAAGGAGGTTAAGGTTATTTTGTTTGGATAACGTGACTATAATTTATTTCATCTGTAAGGTTTGAGGTTAAACAATATTAATGGTTAGTTAATGGCCTAATGAGTCAGCTACAAGCCATTTAGGCATGCAATGAACCTTCGGTTTTCAGTGACTCCCTCTAATGAAAGATCTATATGAGCGCTTGTCTACTGTCACAATAGAGATAGCATGAGAGTCACCTAATCGATTGTGATGGTAAATCAATTGATCTGTAACCCTGTTTTCATACAGTGAAAAAGATATGGAGGAAACATTTTACTGATCCCTTATTTCCAGCTGAATATCCATAAATAAAAGAGACAGTTTCCTATTTGAAAATATTCCCTTTATTACCGTGATTCAAAAGCAGGGAGAATCTGATTGATGTCCTTTTTTATAGATGTGTCGGTTACTTTTGTCGTTTCCAGGAGATTTAAAGTTCTCGGAAATTAAATATATGATGCAGAACATCAGAGAGGCTTGCTCTTCACTGTCATGTGTAAGGTTAAGGATTAAGACAAAGCTGATATGTGCTCTATTTCTATCTCTGAACAGCATCCAAAAATGCATCAGGATGATGTAGAAAGAAATTCGGAAATTCCATTTATAAAGAAAAAGTCTTTGAAGCTTCTTTTAAATAGCAACTGGATTAAAGAATGTTTTAGGACAGCAGTCAATGCTATTGCTACTGTTTTGATATCCAAATTTCATGATATTCTGTGGGCTTCATTGCGTATTTTTTCCTTCTTCATAGTGTCCTTAGAACAAACAGATTCTTTTTATCCTTATAATCACAAACTACCAGAAACACCAATGGCCATGAAGGCCTTGTTAGACCTACACATCCATTCTTTCCAAACGTGTAATAAGACTTCATGGCTTTTTTAAAACTTACTGTTCTCCTCATTCTTTTTCTAAGCTGAAAAACACAAATTTTCAGAAATGTTGGTCATCCTCCTTCCTCCTTTAGAAAAATCAGAGAACTTTATTTAAGACATCTCATAAAAGGGCAGAAAATTGATATAGTTAGGCAAGGTACTTTAGGTTTTAAAGTCTGAGCCTGTCATCAACAATCCAGTTTGAAGATTTCTGATAGGGTGCATAACAAGAACCCGTATATTTCTACTGCTTTATGGCAACATGGGACATGCCGTTACTCTTTTGCTTGAGTGTCACAGTGTCTTAAACATGAACTGGGTGACTATGTTCCCATACTGAAAATATTTGAAAAGAAGGAAACCAAATTCGTATTCTCCTTTTTAGGAGCCAGAAAACCTTAAATTTTAAATAGCTGACATTTGATAAGGAGCTGTTATGTGCACCATGAATAGGCAAATAATATATAATGTATGTTGAATATACAGAATAGAGCAAAATGATTGATCGTGAAACCCAAGGCAATGCCCGTACTACAGAAGGTGCCTGGAATTGTTCAGATGACACAGAGCTGCCTGTGTACGTATACATAAAACCCTCTTGCCACACACAACAGTGTGACTGTGCTCAACCTGCCTGCTAGGAATGGTTTCTTAACCACATTATCTGTCAAGGTGAGAACTGTTTGGAGAAAATGCTAAGTGGCCCAAGAGAGAACTACTCTGGGACTATTCCAAATATTTAACAGTATGGATGATCAAGCTTAGCACCTGGTAGTGTCTCTTGACAGTGTTTAATTTGCTGGAATAAGCATACCATAAATACCTAAAATCAGACACTAGAGAAATACTTTTTTTATTTCTTGCCTTCATACTGATTTATAAGTGCATTCAATAGTCAGATATTCAAAGTATCACACATAATCCAAAAATAATCCTCTTTCCAGATGTCTGGGCATGGCAAACTATATTCTCCTAATCTGCAAATGAATATCTTATCTGACCATATGACAATTCATTGACAGTCCACTGTAAAAGACCGATGCTGCAGAACACGCATCTTAGTCATCTGATAACCCAGCCAAAGGCCTGTGATGCCATTCTCCTACCTCCTTTATTTCAAACTGGCATGCTGATATTCAGCATTTTCTCTGGTAATGATAGCTGTCATATCACCACTTAAATGACTAGAAGACAGATTTTAATATTCAGAAAAATGCAGATTTGTAGCTGTCATACAGGCAAGCCAACATAGATTATTCTGATTATTTGTTTGTTTACTACAGCATGTATACAATGACTACACAAGCATCAGTTTGGTAAAAGAAAGCCAAGTACTTCAGCTTATACAACTATCACCCAAAGTTATTGCTTCAGTATTTTTTCCAATGCAGGCACTTCTGTAGATCATGCAAAGAGATGTACAATCACATTTCAAATATTTTTCTTTCTATACTGCGGTGACATGGAAACAATTAAGAAAGAATGTGAGCCAAATTTTTCTTAAATGAAAGCACTGGATCATAGTGTAAATTGTTCTTTTATTTTCTTTTCTATTTTAAATACCTATAAGCTCTCCAACTGTTCTGCTGAGACTACTCGGTGTAACATCCAGCACAGCATACTTCAAGATTTATGGTTCCCTTTCCTTAGCTTTTAAAAAGGTCTTTAGCTGTTTTCCATATGGTCTTATCTCCCACATAGGATAAATTTGAATAGAATAATAAATTATATCTACTGATGTATCATGGAAAATGTTTCTTCATGGATGAAAAGGGCACTCTTTAATCAGGGAAAACACAGATGCAAATAATTTTCTTTGTGCCTTGAAAGACATCTTCTTCTTGCCTGTAATAAAGAACTTGGATAGAACTGGTTCACCGTGTGCCTGTATTTTAACTGCAGGGCCAGGCAGGAGGGTTACACACTTAGTATTGATTATGAGCCTAGGCGAGGCTCTTAGGGTCAGAACTGAGGTCAAGACTCAGTTGTCTAAGCCTGACTGTCCTATTGCATTTCATCTTAAGATTTCCAAGACATAGGCTTTGTAGATGGATCAAGGAACAGAGCTACTGAGACCTGAAGTTTCCCAGCTATATTCAGTAGACATCTAGAGCTGGATATCTACATGTGAGTGTTCACATGTGTGCCAGCTGTCAAGACTTCCACATAGTCAATGAAAATCAGAAATGTATGCCAGGAGACTGATATTGCCAACTGACTTGACCTAAATCAGTAACTTCAAAAAACATTCTTTTCTTCTCATGGATCAGATCATTCTGAATGTCTTGGACTACACATAGGCAAATGAATGAAGTGTAATGATAAGAACAAGCAATTGAATAGAAATCAAATACAACAGAATCCTAATATCTCCTTAAATACTATATAATCTGACACTCCTGGCTTCCTGGTTAGTTTAGAGCTGCTGGTCCACAAGCGTGTATGTCTCCCATGGGTCTTATGTCATATCACCACTAGAACTTTCAAATGGTCCTTGAAATTCATATGTAGGTAAGTGAATCAAGTAATTAATTTCTACATCTGAACTAATCATTTAGGGTTCCCTTATGGCTAACAGAAAGATAAAAGAAGTTATACAGAGGGCATGGAGTTAATCTCATGGCTAAAGTAAACCATTTCTAATAATCCCTGTGAGGTCTACTTCACTTAGTTCAAAGGCAGTACAGACTGAGTACCTCAAATGTAGAGGCCTTCAGTATTAATGGAGAGGTGTTCTACTCAAAATGCTTGTGACATGGAAACCAGTACGTTAATATCTCCTCCTTTTCCATGGAGGTATATAATTTAGGGGGAAGTCCACCTATAAACCTTTCTGTGTTCCAAATGCCATAAGCGGATGTTAGAATTTAATGATGTTAAACATAATTAAATTGATGTCTAATGTTCTTTAGATATTTCAGTTAGACTAGTGTGTGCATTAAAAAACTGTGGGCTTGAATATCAAAAGTATCTGTACATACAATGAAATCAGGCCAAGCATCTTATGAATATTCATTCTACTGTCACATCAAATGTACAGTGTTTCTCCAGGAAACCCATCTTTGGAACTGACAGAACAACCACCATTGAGAACTGTATGATCTAAGCAGCTAACCAGAAATTTTTGTTCATGTACAGAATTATGTACAGAAATTTTCTTGTACGTAAGTTCTTGAATGGATATCAGATAGAAGAAAATGGTATCCTTTTGGCTTGGTAGATTCAAAATTGTTGTACCCAAAGAGCCATGCTGGACTGAAAGCAGTGTGCAAACTGCAGGGAAATGAGACATTGGTGGAGAAGTCCAACCGTCTCTGATTGCAAAAAGCTGAATGATGGGAAGCTGGGAAGATATTCCTAGCAGATCCACTGGTTACATTGCAGCTAGGAGAGCAGAATAAAGAGGTTTATTTTCTGATGGGTACGGATGCCTTTTACCACCCATAGATGATTTTGCGATAGTAGTGGGAGCAAGAGAAAAGCTTACCTTTTGGGATCAACTAAATATGGGCTGAGAAAATTAGTAGGAATACATAAATTCTTATACATGCCAGGTTGTCAAAATAGTTACTCTGGCAAGACTTATTAGAACAATTGGATGCAGAGATTAAATTCAGGAAAACTGGAGCTAAGGGTCAAATAAGATAAACTATTTGAAAATTGTAGGTCTGGTTTTAACACAAATTGGGAAAAACAATGTTGTACCCCTAGAAGTTACAGAAATCTTAAGTATGCTTAGGAGTGTGGGCATCAGAGATGCCTGGTAGAGCCAAAATGCAGCCC
>PPHD01026340.1:0-11496 GCA_002909625.1 Bambusicola thoracicus
TTCTTGCAGGAGATAACAGCGGTGGGTAAATGAAGAGCCCTCGCTTGCTGGCTTTCCCATTAAGCGTGCAATTAAATAAATGAGAGAGCCTTTTTATCTGCCTTGGCTTAACACTTCTGCAGTCTATTCTGACAGAGTGCTCGGTGTGCTCATGGGGATGAGTTTAATTACTGAAGCTGAAGAAATTCAACCCCATATCTGCTGCCTCTGCTCCAGCCATACAGCCAATGCGCCACACTCAGCATCCCACACTGCTCTTCTTGTGTGCATTTCCCCATCTTTCCCTCTTCCTTTTCACCATTTCTGCTTGAACTTCCCTGAAAGAGAGGTTGGTGGGGTCTACATGAGCCAACACAAATCATTGCTTTGATGCTGGCCAATGAAGCTGCGCCCAAAACCCCAGCTCAGTGCTGGCCATGGGGCTCTCGGAGGTCTGTCCTGAAGCTTGGCTGCTCTCAGGGTGTCTGAGGTTATTGGTTTTGATTATTGTTCCTGTTGGTGTAACTGTCTGCCATTGTATTTGGTACAGGTTGAGCTTCTGAAGTGTCCAAATCATAGGATGGCTTGGGTTGGAGGAGACCCCAAGGACCACCAAGTTCCCAAAATGCTTCTCCTTTTTCCAGCCATGCTACGTGTTAAGTCACTATTTGTTTTCTTTTAAGTGATATTTAGTTTTGAACCTTCTGAAGCATTCCCATTCTCAGCCTCCTTTCAGAGTGCTTAAGAAGTGTTCGTTTGTGAGGCGCTGTTGCTCACGTAATTGAAGCAGGTGGATGAATGGCAGTGCTGCAGTTTGCTAGAGCAGAGCATGTAAATGTGCATGGAGGTATTAAAACTTCCTTAAGGTGTCCTAAGAGGCTGCTGTGAAAATGGTCTCCCAGACTCCTGCTTTCTTCTGGATGAGAGATGTGGGAATGTTCGCTGGAACTGCACTCGGTGATTTCTTCTGAGGTTTATTTATGTTTGGAGTAGTGCTGGGTGAGGTCTGGGTTTTGTGGCCCTAAAAGGAAGGTTGGCTTCCATCTAGGAAGGGCATTTGGGTGATAAGAAATGGGGGAAATACTGCCCTTCCCAGAGCAGGGAGCGACCTATCACTGTGCCCATGACTGGTGAGCTGATGCGCTGCAGGAAAAGCAGAAGTGCATGGAGCTGCTTGGGGATGCACTGAATTCTGTCCTGGAGCTGATGGTCAGGAGCTGGAAGAGGTACTGAGTGATGGAGGTGGGCACTTGGAACATGTCTCATTAAGGTCCTCATCTCAAGGAAGCATCACGCGGGCTTTCCACAGCCAGTTTCCTTGTCTTCTCTTGGCAGGCAGTTAGGAAATTTGAAGTCTTCACAGAAAATGAGTCATTCGGTGCACAAATGGGAGAACCGAAATGCTCTTCTATGTCGGAGAGCTTCCTTAGTGTTGGTACGGTGGGGAGTTCTGCTACGGGATTTAACGTGGGATATCCCGAGGATTGGGGTCATTGGTTTTAAACTCAAGGAAGCTGGGAAGCCCTGTGAAAGGTGGGTGGTCGTGCTGGTGACAGCAGTGCATGCCTCAGCCTCAGCTCACAGCACACTGCCTCAGTCCTGGCTCTGTGACAGCTCTGCTGATGGCCCCAGGAAGCACAGTGTGCTCAGGGGTTGGACTTGGTGATGCCTGTGGGTCCCTTCCGCTCCATGGGGTGAAGAGGAAGCTGGATGCTGACGAAGGCTCAGTGATCAGTGTCTGGGAGTGGAAGGGGCAGAGAAGCTCCCGTTCCTGCTTTTACCACATCTGCCTTTGGCTGGAGAGGTGACCTCACAGAGGAAGTCGCTCCGTGTGCTCCGTCCCACAGTGGTTTGCAGTGAGCAAAGTTCTCCTTTCGGCCCTTCCTGCGCACAGCCGAGCTGTGCGCTCTGAGGTTTGATGGGGATGGGTTGGGGATCTCCCCTGGAAGACCTGTGCGTGGCTCTTGGGCCTTCTTATCGCAAAGAATCCAGATCCTGTAATGATTCTGTGATCCTGTGGCTGGGCATGATAGTGACGGTTCAGTGGTTGGACTTGATGATCTTGAAGGCCTTTTCCAACCTTTCTGATGGTGTGATTTTTACCTCAGGCCTGCTCGGCATCCCCCAAAGCTGGACGTGGGGGCCGGAGCTGTGCTGAGTGCCTGGGCAGGGTGTGGATAATACCTGTGGAGTTGGGTTCTGCTGCCTCCAAATGGAAGCAGGAGCTCAAAGAGAAAAGCAACCGAGCATCCCAGAAAAGCCACGCGGGGCTGTTGGCGTGCTGTGGCTCCTCTCACCTCACCCACTGCTGCAGCTCTGCACATAGCAGCTCCTTGCTCGTTCCCTTTCTCCCCGAGGTTTGTGGAGGATTTCTGCAGGCGGAGTTGCTATGGTGACTCCGTTGCAGAGCTGCCCTTGCCCTGTGTGAGGGGGCTCGGCTGGCGGAGCACCGGGGTGAGCAGGGCTGTCAGCCTCTGCTTGCAGGGAGAAGTCTTGCTATGGGCTACCCAAATCCCACACGGGCAGCAGTGCTGGGGGACTTTGCAGCCTGGCTTTAATTCCACTGAATGGAAACGATCTCCCATTGGGATGAGCGAGCAGCACGTGAGCCTTGCTCAGCTGGAACGAATGCGAGTGCTGCTTCTGCAGAGCGCTGTGTTCCAGTGAGGAATGGCACCATCCCACTGTGACAAGAGGGGGATTTCCCCAATTCTGAGCTCTGTGGCCTCGTTACTCCCCTGGAAGATCTGTGCATGGCTCTTGGGCCCTCTTATCACAAAGAATTCAGAGCATCAGCTGCTTATCCCAGGCTGCTCCAGTATGTCCCAGGCTTGTTCCCAATGCCAAGGGGTCTCTCCTCACCTCCGGACACCCGGCGGCCCCTTGGGAGCACGGCTGGACTCAGGGCAAAGCTCTGCTTGAGTCTGTTTACACAGGGAATGCTTTGGATGCCAGACTCCGAGCAGAGTTTGTGGAGTCTTGCTACAAAGTGTAGCTTTTATCAGAAGGAAAAACAGGCTCATCCTCCTCACGTTTGGAGGGGAACACAACAGTTCTCTCTGGGTCGCTCTCAAAGCGACATCTTCCCAAGGCGTGCTCCGCAGCACAGAGGTGCTCAGGGCCCAACTCCCATGGTCGGGGTGGAGCAGGGCCAGGCTCAGGGATGTGCTCTTGCTGTGGCAGAGCTGCTGGGGGAAAGCAGAGCTGTTGGTCTGAAAGGAACGTAGGAGAGCACTTGTCTCCTTGCCCAGCAGTGCAGCAGACGTGCTCGTGGGTGCTGAGTCTGGGGTGGGAGCAGCAGCTCCCAAAATTACTTCCCCATGCCGTCTGTGCGTGCAAGGCTGCTTTCCCCTTTCTTGTTCAGGTATTCGCATGCATGAACCTCATTGGCTCAAGAGCTGGTCCCGTGTGGGTGATGTGTGATTTGGCAGGGCCGAGTGGCTGCCCCATGGCTGGAGGTGCTCAGGGTGGGCTGGATGGGGCTCCGGCATCCTGACCCACAGAGGTGTCCCTCCCCGTTGTAGGGGTTGGAATGAGACAGGATGTCTTCCAATCTAAAGCATTCTTTGGCTCTACAAATCCCCTGAAGAACTTCTGGCTGTGCTGGAAGCTCCTAAGCAAGGTACCATGACAAATAACCCAATGAACTATCAGTAGGAGAAATGGATGAAGCTTAAACCCAATGTCATGAGAGCAGAGCAGTGCAGCTGGGCTCTGCTTGCTTCCTGGCAGAACTGAGCTGCAGAGCTGCTCCCACCAAAGCAGAACTTGCAGAGTTTGAACATGGGAACTACGTGGGTTGTTTTGTTTTTTTTGGTGTTTTTCTTCTCTCTTGCTGATGTAACCCACTGCAGGAAGGGAGCTGAAGCCATGGAGATGTCAGTTACCTTCTGCTGGTGGGGAGGCAGATCCGTGCTGGATTTCTGGGCTGGCTCTGGGTGTCCCCTTGGCCTTGCTGATGGCTTCCCCACTGTCTTACAGGAACGGGGTGAACGTTGAAGGAGCAACACACAAGCAGGTGGTTGACCTGATCCGCGCCGGGGAGAAGGAGCTGATCCTGACAGTGCTGTCGGTGCCTCCCCACGAGGCTGACAATCTCGACCCCAGCGACGACTCCTTGGGGCAGTCCTTCTACGACTACACGGAGAAGCAGGCCGTGCCCATCTCCATCCCCACCTACAAGCACGTGGAGCAGAACGGAGAGAAGTTTGTGGTTGGTACTGGCTGGACGGCGCTTCCTGTGCCCTGAGCTCGTGTACTGCTTGGGGACAGTGGGTGGCAGTGGTCCCTTTGTGCCTTCAATATGGAAACTCATTAATTTATTATTGTCTGCTTTTGGCACAGACTTATTTAGTCTGTGCTTGGTTATTCTTTTGCAATTATTTCTTGTGTGCTGCGAATGCTTTTATTAATACCGCTAGTATAGAAGATGAGGTAGGAAGCCATAGTTTTGCTTGTGTGAGCTTTTGCTCACGTTTGCACTCCTGTTTTACACCAAGTGTTGAGGTGAGAAGGAACAGATGTCCTGACTTGCCGCTTCCCATCTGGGGAATTCCTTTTCCCTTTCATCATCTTTTTGCCTCTGGAGCGTATGGGGGGAAATGAATTAAAGAAAGGTGTCCAGCTTGCAAACCTCAGGGCCCTCGTCCTGTGGTTGCTGCCTGCCCTTGCTGGGGGACACCCCAAACCATAGGGATTGGAGGGGACCTCTTCACTGTTCCAGAGCTAGGCTGGGGCTTTGCTGCTGGGAGGCTGAAGGGTGATGCTGAGGGGCTGTAGGAGGACAGAGGAACCTCTGCGCTGGAGCTGCTGCGCTCTGCACCTCCCAACCCCATCCCAGCACCTCCTCCTTTCTCAAGGTGGTGCTGGAAGCATTGAACCATACTTCTCATTGCAACTCAAACCCTCCTGGCTGCACTCTGAGCTGCTCCTCTCTGCTTTCCTCAGGTATACAACGTTTACATGGCCGGTCGGCAGCTCTGCTCCAAGCGGTACCGTGAGTTCGCCATCCTGCACCAGAACCTGAAGCGGGAATTTGCCAATTTCACCTTCCCACGTCTCCCTGGAAAGTGGCCCTTCTCCCTGTCGGAGCAGCAGCTGGACGCCCGGCGGCGAGGGCTGGAGGAGTATCTGGAGAAAGGTGTGGAGCTGAGAGCATGAACTTCACAGAATCACAGTCCCAGAACCACAGGGGTGAGGAGGTACCTCTGGAGGTCCCCCGGCCCAACCCTAAAGCAGTTCCCTGCAACACATTGTCCAGGGTTACATCCATGTGGGTCTGAATCTTTCCAGAGAAAGAAACTCCCCCATGCCCCTCTGGGCTCAGTTCCAGGGCTCTTCCACCCTCATGTTCAGACAGAACTTTTATGGCTGAAGCGCTGAGCTCCATCGCTTTGTGAGCGCTGCAGTGGGATGTAGGTCAGGTTCTCCCCACCCCACACAGCTCATTCATCTTCCTCCTCCTGGCTGCAGGAAGGGGCAGGCTGGTCGCGTTCAGATGCAGCATGATGCGCTTCAGCTCCAAATTCTTACTTGAACTTGACCTGAATTCCCAAATAGCTCTGGTCCCTCTGGAATAACTATTTATGAAATCCTTACACCGCTTTTAAGTACAGCTGAAACCTCCCCTTGGCTGACTGCCTGCAGCCTGGGCTTTGTCTGGGGGGAATATCCCACGTGGTGATCTACCCAGCACTGCTGTACTCTCTGCTTGATGCCAGCCCACCTGCCCCAGCTTGCTTTGAGAGGGCTCTCCCTGCCCTTGGCTGCCTGCAGAACAGATGGATGTTGTCACCCTGTCCTTTGGGTGGCTCCTGGAGGGGCGGCTGCCTTTCCCCTGGGTAGGCCCCTGACCTGTGCTCTGTGTCCTGCAGTGTGCTCCATCCGCGTCATCGGAGAGAGTGACATCATGCAGGAGTTCCTGTCGGAGTCAGATGAGGTAGGCATGTGGGCACTGTGCTGCAGCACTGCCAAAGCCATGTAGAAAGCAACAGCAGAAAAGCAGGGCTGCCCACTGAGCCCTGCCATGGGCTGCTTGCCCCCCCCACCTAGTCAGGCTGCTGCTTCTTTCAGAATTCCCCATTGCAGCCTGAAAAAGGATTATGGAGGCTTGTTGGGTGTGATGGTGTACAAATGACCACATTCATTAGCAACGCAAGGCAATCAGTAATTGGTCCATGGAGTCCCTGGCTCGGCTCAGCCTGAGCTGGGAGGGGTGACCCCCAGCCCCTCAACAGAGGGCCTCACTGATTCCTGCCCTCTATTTTTCCTTTCTTCAGAATTACAACGGCGTCTCAGATGTGGAGCTCCGGGTAGCATTACCAGACATAACAACAGTGACAGTCAGAGTCAAAAAGAACAGTACTACAGACCAGGTGTACCAGGTGGGCTGCTTGATCTTTCTTTCTTTTGGACATGAAAGGTGAATGCGATCCATGCGTTCCCTGAGGCCCTGGAGGTGCCCACTGGCTCCTCTGCCCCGTCTGAGTGTCAGTGTTGTAGCAGGGAGGGTGGGAACTGGCAAGCCCCGACCTCACACCGCGCTGAGACAGCATTTCCTTGGCTTGGCTGCAAGGACAGAGCAAGGGATGAATTAATTGTCCCTGATAACATCTTAAAGCTGGCGGATGGCTGCGAGTGCTGTGGCTGTAACGCAGTGTGCCTGGCGCAGGAGTTGTGTGCATCCAGCACCCATTCTCCTTGGTGTGAGCAGCTCGGAGTAGGCAGTGCTCGGGGGCAGCCCACGCAGAGCTGGCCCAGCCCTCCTGCTCTGCTCACCCCACCTTCCCTTTGGTTGCTCTCCAGGCTGTGGCTGCTAAAGTTGGAATGGACAGTGTTACTGCCAACTACTTCGCCTTGTTTGAAGTGATCAATCACTCCTTCGGTAAGTGCCAAAGGCCATCCGGTGCCGACAGCAGCCAAGGCAGAGCTGGCAGAGCCCAGGGGCGCTCCTGCAGCTCTTATCTGCACTCACAGAACCAAGAGCCCTGGAGGAACCGGGCAGGCGCAGCGCTGATAATGAGGAGCCCTCAAAATCTGATGGCTTTTGGTGGTTTTTTTTTGCTGCTGTTTGACTTTCCTGTTCCTAAGCAGTTCAAAGAGATGCTTCTGTTAAACTGAGATACGTTTTACTTTGGTTCGGAGGGAGGTGGTGGCCAGCATCACCGAAACATGGCTGGGGATCAGACACAAGCAGCATCTCAGTGCAGGGCAGAGGGGCTGCAGAGGAGATGGGATTTGCTCTGTGCACACGTAGAACTGGGTGCAGCAGGTGCTGAGTTAAGCTCATCCCCATGTCATCCCCTCTGCTTCTTGCAGTGCGCAAGCTGGCGCCCAACGAATTTCCCCACAAACTCTACGTGCAGAACTACACCTCGGCAGTGCCGGGGACATGCCTGACCATCCGGAAATGGCTCTTCACAACAGAGGAGGAGGCTCTTCTCAATGACAACGACTTGGCAGTCACCTACTTCTTCCATCAGGTGGGTGCCCGAGAGCTCCCTGGGAGAGCTGGAGCTTTGTGCTGGAGGTAAGCCAACCCAGGTTGCATATCAGGAAAAATTTCTTCTCTGAAAGAGTGGTGCCGTGTTGGAACAGGTTGCCCAGGGAACGGGGGGAGGTACTGTCCCTGAAGGGATTCAAGAACTGCAGAGATGTGGCACTCTGGGACACGGTTTGTGGGCACAGTGGGGTGGGTTGGGGTTGGACTCAGTGATCTTAGTAGTCTCTTCCAACCCTAATGATTCCATGAACTGCTGGCAGCCAAAGGCCTGGCTCCTGGAATGACTGCAGCCACTGCTCTCCTTGGTTGGATGGCTTTGAGGAGCAGTAGTGCCTGGCCTGGGTGCGTCCTGCTGGCCAGGGCTGTATGGTGGGGCTCACGCAGCTCTCAGCGCTGCCCCTTCCCAGGGCCAGCTGAGGGATCCCGTGTGGCTGCAGTCCATGGGTGGGATATTTTCCCCAGCTCTGTACAAGGTCTGTGGGCAGCGGGGGAGCAGATTTCTCCCTGCTCTGCAGAACCACAATGTTTCTGTCGTTTCACCTGCCCCCTCCTATGCTGCTGCCCTATAGGATGAAGTGAGCCTGAGAAGAGCCGTGTTCTCCCTTGACTGTAGAAAGCCAGGCTAGGATGACCAGCCCAGAGGTAGATATCTGCCAACTTCAGTAAGATGGGTCCTGCTCTGTCTGTCTCCACCACCAAAAATGCTCTCCTGACACTCCAAACTGAGCCAGTACCAGTCCCTGGTAGAAGGTGAAATAAAGGTAGCTGCTGGAAGTTGTATGATTTCCTAGACTGGCTCTTCTGTTGGCTGGGAGATTTGGGAGCCGCCAGGCAGAAGTTGGGATGCACAGGGCTGAAGGAAGGGCTGCTCAGTCTGAAGGGTAGCGCAGGATTCCATGCAAGTGCTGCCCTCCAGCAGCAGCACAGTGGGTAAAAGCCAGGGGATACCCAAAGGCCACAGCAGGATGCCAAGCACCACGTGTTCAGGTCCATCCTTTTCCTCCAGGGGATGTTATTCCAAAGTCCTCCTGGACGGTGCTCGGGGCTCATGGTGGCCCTGGGATGTGCTGATGGGATCCTGCAGTCTGACTGCCGGGTTTTCTTTCCTTTTTTTTTTTCCCCTTTTTTTTCTTTTCCCTGTTTAAGGCTGTTGATGATGTCAAGAAAGGCTACATCAAAGCAGAGGAGAAGTCCTACCAGCTACAGAAGCTGTGTGAGCAGAGGAAGATGGTCATGGTGAGTGGTCCCACCTGTCCTGCTTGTTTCCTCCAGTGAGTGCCTTGCAGTGCTGTACCCAACACCACTCCAAGCAGCAACAAAACCTTGTGCTGAAAGGTGACCATAGCAGTCCTTTCCCTGCAGCCCTCCAGGGACAGCTGCTGCTCCCCAGTCATGGAGAGGCAAAGGTCTTTTTCTGTCCCCAAAAACCCCAGAGGTGGCAGCTTTGGCCTCACAAAGAGGAGTGGGCCCCGGCTGCTCACAGTGCAGCTGCTGTACTCCTGTGCCTTCATTTCTTTGTAGCCTGGCAAAAGTCCAGGGCTCAGCCCACGCTGGGGTCCCACAGCCCATATGCTGCTCTGACATCTCCCAGCGTGGACCCTGAAAGAGTCGCCTGAGATGCTGATAACCTCTTAATGTTTAACCAGCATGAGGATCAGGAAGCAGACACTTCCTGTGCTGGGTCACCTGTAGCTGCAAAGGGAGATGTGACTCTTGGGAAAGCCACAGCTCCATGTCCCCCTCTCGCACGTTGTGGTTCTGTTCCATGAAAACCTTTCCTTGCAATGTGAAATCGCAGTCCTGGAAGTCCTTGGATGGAGCCCAGTTGGGAAGTCCTGGGATGGGGACACCTTTAGGGGACTCCCCCGGATGGGGACACGCTCTGGGGAGCCCTGTTGCCTATGGGTTCCCAGCTTTCCTGTGCAGGCCTGCAGGGTTCTAAGGGGGGCTGTATCCCCATCCTGAGGTGTAACCCAGCCAACGCACCCACTTTCTTTCTGCAGTATTTAAACATGTTGCGGACGTGCGAGGGTTACAACGAGATCATCTTCCCTCACTGCTCCTGTGACTCTCGGCGGAAGGGACATGTGATCACGGCCATCAGCATTAAGCACTTTAAACTCCATGCCTGCACCGAAGAGGGACAGCTGGAGGTGAGAGCAGGGCTGTGGACTCAGCCCCATAGCTCTGTAGGAAGCCCCAGAGCTGTGGGGTGTGCTCCCCGACCCTCTTCATGTGACTTTGCTTCGCCACCCAATGTGCCTCGAGCTCCCCCTGCCCCCCAGGGGCTCACCTGGGTTCTGTCTCCCCTTAGAACCAGGTAATAGCGTTTGAATGGGACGAAATGCAGCGGTGGGACACGGATGAAGAGGGAATGGCCTTTTGTTTTGAATATGCTCGAGGAGAGAAGAAACCCCGATGGGTTAAAATCTTCACCCCCTACGTAAGTAGCCCCATTCCTCATAGGTCTGAGAAGCCAGAACTGCTCTGTGTCCAGCTGAAGTGGTGTCCCCCAGGAGCCCATCCTGGGAGCAGTGATCTTCAACACCTTTGTCAGTGACACAGACATTGTCTGGTTCTGAAGGTCCCTCTCAACCCAACCATTCCGTCATCCCCCGGTTCTGTGATTTTTGAGGTCCCTTCTGACCCAACCATGCTGTGATTCCACAGCTGTGTGACCTGGAGGGTCCCTTCCAACCCAACCATTCTGTGATCCCATGGTTCTGTGCTTTTTAATGTCCCTTCCACCCCAGCCATCCCGTGACTCCATGTCTGTCTGTGGGAGCTGCAGAACCCCCAGCACTGCGGTGGGGCCGCGGCCGCCAGGAGGAGCCAACAGCACAGGCCAGGCGTTGGGTGCTGCGTGATCTGAGCTGCGCCCGCTTTCTCTTTGCAGTTCAACTACATGCATGAGTGCTTCGAGCGGGTTTTCTGTGAGCTCAAGTGGAGGAAAGAGGTAAGGAGCTGCGACTGCAGGGAATTGCCTTCACCTCCCACAGCAATGTTTTGCTGGCGATTGTGCCTGCCTGCCCCCAAGCAAGAAGGGTTTGAACAGGGAGCAGCGGGCTGTTTGAGCAGGGAGCTGGCTCTGCTGGGAGCACGGTGTTATGTTTGCAGAGCTGCAGGGTGCTGTGTGTCCCGGTCCAGCGAGGAGCTCCCAGGGTTGGTGGGCTCTGCTGTCGCTTGCAGGTGGCAAAATCTTTGTCCTGTGGCTGCTGAACTACTCAGAAGGGACTCTTCTACTCAGAGCCATGCTGTCACCGTGGGTCCATCCTCTGGCCCCTGCGCTGTGCCTGTTGGTGCCATCAGACTCTCTTGTCCTCTCATCCCCTCTGCCCTGGGCTCACCATGTCATGGAGTTAGGAGCTCCAGGGCTTGGGCCAGCATTGGGTGTGAGGTGCTGCAGTGGGACGAAGGGTCCCTGTTGGGTGACATACCTGTCATAGGTGCCACGAGCTCTGGACTCTGTGACCCTGCTGGGTAACTTTGCTGTCACTTTGCAGATGGCACTGCCCCTGCCCTGGGTTCACACCACCCTCTGTGTGGCTCAGGGCTGCATCCTGGCAGCAGTTTGGGGCCAAAGCTCTGGGGCCAGAGGTGGGGTGGAGATGTGAAGCTGGTGGTGCTGATGCTGCAGCTGTGCTGGAGGTGGTGCTCCTGTGCTGGAGCGGTGCTGGAGCTGCAGTTCTGGAGCTGGTTGCCAGAGATGGAGCTGGAAGTGGTGCTTGATGCTGCTGGTTGTGCTGGGCTGGAAGTTTTGGTGGTGCTGGAGCTGCTTTGCTGGGCAGAAGTGCTGCTGTTGCCCCTCCTGCTGCTCCCATCCGCCTCTCACTCCCCTCCCACCCCCTCGGGCTCCATATTTTTATTTATCCCTTCCCATCTTTTTCCCTCATTCAAGGTGGAGGAGGAGGCAACAGACAAGGATAACCAGAACTGCAGCACAGACACAGTGTGCAGCAAGGTAACCGCGCTGCAGCACCCACCGGGAGCTCTGCGCCTTCTGCTGCTCCCCCAGC
>PPHD01026341.1:0-11496 GCA_002909625.1 Bambusicola thoracicus
TTTTTTTTTTTTTTTTTTTTTTTTTTCTGAAGTGGTTTAACAGCAAGCACTACCAAATTTCGCTTTGCATTTTCAGCCATCCCCAGTCTCAAAAGCAACATTATAATTCTATTCAGGTGAATGTAAAACAAAAGCTCAGACATTTTCTTGAGGCACTTTTGGAGTTGAAAAGATGGAAGATATGAAATAAAGATAAAAGTCCATGCACATAGCTGACAATGGCTGATTTTCTGTCTGGAAAACAGCTGCAGTAGAATTCATAAATGGAAATAAATATAATTAGATTCCCTAGGCACTCTTAAGAGAGATCTGACCAGTTTCTTTGTGATTATTTCTAACTCTATCAAAATGTATGAAATGGCTACAAATGCAATGCAGTAATGCTCTAAATAAATTGTGTATGTATAATTTCAAGATAAGCCCACCACCTTCCAATTATTATTTAGCAAAACTTGGTTTTGAACGTTTACATCAAGAATTGTGTTTTTTCAGTGGTGACATCACGGCTGGTATCCTAATGCTGAAACTACAGTGTCTGTGGGGCATTAACAACAGCCTTTTCCTTTGGTAAGTACATAGTTATTCTGCCTTTTCTTTCCTCCTGTACTGGCTTTCTTATTACACCTACTCCCTCTGTTCGTAGCCTAAGCTGTGCCACTGCCCTAGGCAGGCAGCAGCCAAAGCACACTGCCTGAGGAGAGCTCTGCCTGCTCACCTAGCTGCACTGGCTGCTCAGCACATCTCAGCTTTTCCAGTGTTGTTTGAAGAACAGGGACAGGTGAACTCTTCAGGGCACAGGCATTATTATATAGGCATATTCCTCATAACACAAAGGAGACAGAGCTTGAGGGGATCTAGCTGCATAACTGCAACACCCAGAAAGCACTGTGTTAAAGATATGCATTTAAAATGAGTATTCAATATACATGATGATACCGACAACTTAAATTAAGAAAATAGTATAAGAGGAGCTGCCTTGAGTGAAGCAAAAACTCTGTGTAGCTTTGTATCCTGTTTTCTGCGGAGACTGTGGAGTGGATGCCTACAGAAGTCAGCAGGAATAGAGTGAATGTACTGTGACATTACACTAAATGCACTCTTCAGTTCCAGTTTACAGACTTGCTGATTCGGAGCTGGTTATCATTGTGGTTAAAAGCTCTTGATGGGCTATTTTTTTCAGTGCTTTCTGTAATTGGCTTTTTAAAGGAGGTAACCCTCTAACATGCACAGTATCTTGGAGCACTGAAATCCATAGATATTCATATTATCTGTAAGAGTATCACCTTTCTTGTTTTGGAAGTGCAGTTGACAACTATCTCTCTTGTAATTTTCCTCAGTTATGATTCTTATGGTATCTTTATACCTTCCCTTAATACCTTTCCCGCTATTCTCTGTACCCTTTCTATTTCAATCTATTTTTGCCTTTCTTTGTTGTTGTTGTTGTTGCTGCTGCTGTTGTTGTTTTTGTTATTGTGAAATGGGTGGAGATAACTGGAACTACACGGAATACTCAAAGAGTGGAGTATCACTGATTTCTACAGCATATTTTCTGTCATGTTCATTATTTTTCTTCTAAAAGTTAAGATACCCTTTTTAGGGCTTTTTTTTTGTTTGGTTGGTTTTCTTTGTTGCTGAACACTGAGCTAAAGTTTTCAGTGAACTATCTACTGTAGCCTCAAAATGATGTTTTCCAAGTGATATTTGTTAACCAAAGAGTTTTTGATATATACAGCTCATTAAGACTGTTTCCCTTAGTATAATACATTCTATTTATGGACATTTAAGTTTATTTGCCATTTGATAGTGTTATCAGTCATTGTAGAACTTTCTTGCAACAGTTTGGGTCACTACACATTATCGTATTTAGCCTATTTTCAAATTACTTTTAATTATGTTTATCAGCATGGGATTCTTCACACCTCTTTATGAAGTTCACTGAGAAGATCCTTCCACTCTGAAAAAGTCACCATTTATTTCTGGTTTTACTTTCTGGCTTAAATATATCATAGGCCCACAAGAAGTTCTCATTTCATAAGACTTTAATTTCTTCAAAAGCTTTTTGGAGGGGAACTACACAAAAGGCATTTTGAAAATTGAAGTAAGTTTTACAGTTTTTACCAGCTAATCCATGCTACCAATTATTAATTCTGACAGTTATGAGGTACTATTCTCCATACAAGTGTTAGTTGTTTGCCATAATACTACTGCATTGCATATGTGTCATTTAATTACATTTTTAGTGAGATTTGTAGTAGTGTTATCAATATGTTCTGTAGTTCTTTGGATCTTACCTGAAATGGTTTTAAAATTGGTGATGTGTTAGCTATCTTCCTCTGGTACTGGAGCATTCAGTATAGGCCTTATTTATATTTAGCAGTTAACAGTTCAGCAATTTCATATTTGACTTCTTCTAGAACCCCGGAGAGAATATCATCTGTTTTCAGCAATTAGCCATCGTTCATTATATTGATTTATTTATTTTAGAGCCTCCTCTACTGCCACTTTAATTTGAGACAACCCTTCAGTGTGACCTGAAATGCTAATTAAGCTGATTCATTAAGAGACATTATAGTTGAAAATAAAATGGTGTACACTTCAGAACAATAGATTTATACCACATACATAGAAAGGGTGACTGCATTTTGGAAAGTTACTAACGAAAAAGTTGTAGGAATCCTGGTGGGATAGCAATCCATCCTCAGCCTGAAATGCAGTACCATGGCAAATTGGTAAATTGCTTATTTTGTCACAAAAGTGAGAAAACAGAACTAGGTTGAAGACAGGAACTAGGGGAGAAAATAGGAGCTCCTAAGGAAGAGCTAAATTGAGGATAGCAGATAATTTTATCTGTGTATATACTTTGGCATAAGTATTACTGAAGTGCTATATCAGTGTCATTAGCTGTGTTTTGTCAGACTTTGAAATATTGGAAAAAAATATCAAAAGTAGCCAGAAAAATCTTCTGAGGACTGGTAAAAACTCCATCTCCTCACAGAACAAGAAATCAGTCATTTGAATGTAGGCTCAAGAGGAGTCAGATATTCACTACTGATTCAAGCCTACAGAGCACCTTAGAGAGCCTTTTTGTTATACATGCTTTGCCAAATACATTAAAAGAAACAGATCTCTCCCTTTCCAAATCTATGTCTGTAAGGGATAAATGGGCCATGTGAACTTACATTTTCTTCAGCATGTTTCAAAATTCTATCCTTTACTCACAGAACTCCTATGTCCACAGCCTGAAAAACAAAACAAAACAAAACAAAACAAAAACCTGGAAACAGTGTGGATGCATGTGGACATGAGAAATTCAGAAAATCTGTAAATAAATACCTAAATAAATAACTCATTTGACATTTTGGACTCTGAGTGGTAGTTGACAACCTGATACTGTGAGATTGCATCTCCTTCCTCAATAGAGATGCATTTCTTTTCAGATCATTTGACTTCCATGTATTATAGAATATAAAACGTCTGACAGTATTGATTGGCAAAATGAGGACAGAAAAAAAACACAGTCAAGTATCATTAAACATTTATATCCTTTTCTTTGTCATCTTTAAGGAAGTGATCTTGAGTAGTCCAGACCACCGCTCAAAGTAACAAATCTACCACCATGCATCTGTTGTGACAAAACCTTATTGTGATTGACTTACGTAACTGCAAAACACTTTTTTTTTCCCCACAAAAAGACCAAATAGAACCAAACCCTGCTAAATAATCACAGACTGTCAGGTTTCATTGTACAGCCACACAAAACATTATTTACAGAGTAAGAAAATAAAATTCATTCAACACTTACAGTGGAACAAGTCCTCTAGATAACTTGTTGTTTGGGTTATACTTCTTGAAAAATAAATGCAGGATTTTCTTGCACATGGCCTTATGCAACAGATGAATAACTTAGAATTTTGCAGCAGAACATAGATTTAAAAATCTCATAAATAAATATGATCTACATTTCACCCTAACATTAGCAGAAAATCATGACACTGATTACTGTCAGGCCAACCTGCATTAATTTTCAAATTGCGGCTGACAAGAAACAAGAGAGGCACAGTTCCAGTAATGTGGATTTGAAGGCCAAGTTTTCCCAGTCTTTAAGGCATCCAAGTGCAAAAGGCAGGCCTTGAATTAAAGTTTGGTTCTCAAGCTGTTAAATAAAGACCTGGATCTGTTCAGTGCTAATCATTCTGCTAGATCAGAACCTGTGCTCACTTGTATAACTTCAGATGCTGTATTCCCAACCCACTCTCTGTCAAAGTTCTCAGTTAAGTCTCTACAGAACAGCAATGCTGTGTGACAGCGATTGATCTGCTGGCAAGGTATCAGTGCAACACATCACTAATCCATCATTCTGCTTCATTCATTGATGAAACACAGCAGGGAGCTGAACTCAAGCCAGCAAAAGAGCCTTGGCTGTGCTCCCTGTCTCCTGTGTGGCAGAGGCAGATAAACTTCAGTGGTGAAAGGACAGACAGAAGAGGGACAGGCTAGCAGCTGGAGGATGTGCTCTCTGGCATCACTGCTGGGACAAGAAGCAAGCTCAAAAAGTCTCCATCAGAGGAGCCCCATGAGACCTCTTGGCATGGTTGACTTGTAAGCATATCACTTCAATCCAACTGGCTTACAGTAGAGTCTCACAGAGTATTCTCTGCACGGCACAATTCCCAGAAGTTGTTTTTGTCCAGGTGGGATCCAGACTTCCTTGTTAGAGCAGCCTTCTTTGTTAGAGTCTTTCCATTTTTTTAACAACTATATTCTGAATAAAAATTCTCCTAGGCAGCAGAGTCTGCCACACCAAGCTTGATGCATGGCAGTGCTTGAGCATGCTGCGGCCTTAGGATTGGTGTGACTTTTATTCAAATTTTTGGCCTCCATGATACTGTGTTCCACCAACAGCAGGGCTTCCAGTTGTCTTGCCAGAAGAACGTGCTGTGGCAGGACAGGACCTGTGAGACATACCTGCGTCAGAGCAGGATGCTCTGCCAGATTCGTGCAGCTAGAGTGTCATTTATACTTCCTGCAAGGTAATTCGAGCAATCCAAGTTTAAACCCAGATATTAAGAAGTTTGTGACAGGAAAACTTTTCAGGAAACACTTCACCATTTCAAGCACAGCAGTAAGACAGTTTAACTGCCAGTTTTGACATCTCCTAGCAGATTGAATTTTTTTCGTGAAGGATTTGGGATTTGGGGCTTTCTTCCTCAGTGCAATTAATCTGGTTTGAAACTCTCTCATTAAGACCCCCATATCAGCATTTAAAGCACACACTGCATGAAAGTCCCACAAACCAAACAAAAAGCCAACAATTGCACAAGGAAATGCAGGAACATCTCTGTGAAACAGCGTTTCTGTTGGTGCAGCCAGATTTTCATTTAAACAAAATGATGGAGAAATAGAGCAAAGAAATCTAGTCAAATCCAGACAGGAATCACTTTTTCCTTGTAAAATTCACTTTTTGGAAATTATGTACCGAATAATTTTCTTGGGTTTGTGCTCAAACTGCAGCTCACCACTCACTCCAGTCTGCAGACCTCCCAGGCACCCAGGGCCCTTGGGACTGGAGAGTCTGTCCAAATTTGGAGCATGTCAGCACTCTTCAAACAGCTCTTCAACAACTGCTTATTCCTGAGTAGTTACTCATTTTAACCACAAGCATACATAGACTCCTATTCATAATACTTTGAGGTATCATAAAAATCTAAATGCTCAGCTGAGACTCATACAAAATATCTCCTTTCCCCAAAACACCCCAAATTTTATTTTCTTGGAAAAGAAAGCTTCGGATGTGATCTTTTCTTACAATCATCTATTTAATCTAGTCATCTCATTTTTATATTGCTGTTCAATATTTTACAATTGGTTAGAATACAAGAAGATACAATGAGATTGTTAACTAACTAAATTGTTTACCAGCAAATGTCACCTGAAGACTTTAGGCACTGACAGAGTCAAAGAGCAATTCAAAGGCAAAACTTGAGCTTTTAATGATGATTAATAGTTCAGTCCCTCAAAAGTCATTAAGTAATTAAAATAAGAAAAGTAAATATCTGTAATGGTCTGACAGCATGGCTTTTTTTATACAAACATGTTTGAAAAGTGTTTGCATTTTTTTTCATAAAGCTAGAAATTTGGTGCTCTCTGCAATCATCCTGAATTCGAGGTCCCCCATTTTCCTAAGAAATCTTGCCGTATGCTTTCAATATCTGTATATTTGCAGCTTTTTGTTTGCAGGCTGGCAATCACGTGGCAGTTCTTGCAGAGCAATAAATTGTTAAGACTTTATTAAATTAAATTGGAAATGAATAACAAAATCAGGCCAATGGTTTCCTTTTTAATTCTTTTCGCTCACCTTAGATTTTCTTAATGGTGAGCCTTCTGGGTGGCATACCCAGAAGCAGTCATGCAAATTCTGTTTTATAAAACATAAAACAAGCCCATGTATCTGTAATTAAAGAATTGTCATGAGAAGTCTAGAAATCTGGTGATTGATCCCATGCTCTGCTCAAACTGTTCCTTGACAATAGGAAGGACTGAAGCTTTAGAAGGGTGGACAAACTCATTATCTAGGCACTAACAGATTATACAGTTAAGCTATCCCCTGCTGAGAAATATTTCAAATTCATTTCAAAACCAATTTTCTCTACAACACACTGCAAGCAGATCTGGGAGAAAAAGGGGCTCCTTGCTCTTGCTGAACCTCTGTCACTGCACAGAAAGGACGCAATGGCTTTCTCCTGGCAGAGGTGAGCTGTGCTACCTGGATGCCAACATACCTTTCTGCTCTTTATGCAGGGACTGTCCAATGTGCAGTAAGAACAGGCCTGGGACCTACAACTTTCTCCTCTGACCTATCTACACACTGCAGCAACTCTGTGTTTTCAAAGCAATAGGCTTAGGAAAGCAGGCTAAGTACCTCGCTCCAGGTTATCAGGTTGTACCCTGAGCTCCAGGTAACACTTTGGATTGCCATGTAGCATTAGGCACAAAAAGCTTCATTTTACAGCGTTGAAAAGTGTATCAGCATGACTCTTCTAAAGAATGCCACAAAGCAGTGGGTTCGTAAAGAGATGATAGTGACTGGATGGATAAAAAATAGCTCATTGCAATAAGAATTTCTGTAAGTGTTCATATTTTTGCTTCCATGTGCTACATAGAATTGGTGAAGCTATGAATTCTGGTATGAATCTAAAATAACACAGCTGCAGGCTTGCAGAATATAATGGTTTTAGTTTAAACCAGGACAAATCTAAAGCTGCAGCCACCAGGAAGAAATGAGACTGCAAAACTTTGAAGCTGCAGTGCTTCAGTGAACAGCTGACATCGTATTAGCCACTACAGCTTTCTAACCTAGGGAACATTTTGGAATCTGAGTGCATTTGCTAAGAGAGAAGGACAGTCTCACGGCAACAGGACCTCTTCTGTAACAGTCTTGATCCTTTATTTAAGCATTATCCATTTAGTAGGCGCTCAGCTCTATATAGGTCAGTCAGTGCATACTAAAAGATGCATCGAAAAAATATGCTCTGCAAAGTAACGTTATATCAAAAAGGGGAACTGCCTTATTTAATGTGGTCGGAAATAATTAAGTTAAGCCAGTGATAAAGTTCACAGAAGGAATTCATGACAATGATAGGTCATGCTTGCACAGTGAAAGCTTTGACACAAAGCTGGTGTCACACTGAGCTCAATGGAAAGTTAGTCACTGTGCATTAGTAAGCACTTGAGTGTATGATTTCCTAATGGAAGGTGCAGGACATGTCTGAACACTTTTTTAAATAGTAAGAATTCCTTTTTCACATTGCAGAGCTTTGGTTCTTCCTGGAGGCGGGAGGGAACATGCAGTGCAAAGCTGTTCCGGTAATTTACAGAAATACATATCGATAGGAATTTATTTCTAATCTGTAACTACTCACCAGCTTGGCTTTCATTAGCAGTCTGTCAGGCTTCTCCTATAAATCTCCATTCTCAGGTTTTATAGCTCAGACGTAAAAATCCCATGCAGTCCAACATTTGGCAAGAAGTCTCCATGCTTACACCAAAAATTAAAAACACCTTAAAAAAAGAGAAAGAAAAGAAAAAATAAAAACAAAACAGCAACAGCAACAACCAACCATGGGTGTATAATAAATTGCTGCACCCAATTCGTAAGGAAACTTAGGGCCAGAATCTACACAAAAAGCTGGATGTTTTGTGTTGAATGCCGCATCTAGCAATGGGGTATGGAAAAAGTTTCCTGCAGGGGACCATCTTCCTGTTCTAACAGTGTTTCACTGCGTACACATGCACTAAGGCTGAAACAGGCTGGGCTAGGCTCTGTTTCTCCACGTGTGCCTGTGAGAACCAGGCTGAACTTTGCAGCTGTTTCCTTACCACTTATAAAATGTAGATAGATGCTGAAACACCCATTTTACTAGACCCGTAAGTAAGGGAGATCTAGTAGCAGATTTAGCAGCAGACAGACCTACTGTCGGGTTCACTGGCATACTAAAGTCCTTTCCCAAGTTTGGGAAAGTGTAGCAGAGAAAGGGCTACAATTGCACTGACCCATAACACATGGAATAAGGTGCTATGAAGTATCATTTCTGGGTGCTTTTCTTTTCCATGCCTGTGCTGAAATCTGCAGGCAAAGGAAGATGTGGTGTCTGTGCCTGCAACATGTCTACCAAGGACCCCACCATCTTTCCAGCTGAAAGAGGTCTACTTCTTTTGCAGTGCCTGGTTGGCACAAGGGGATGACAAAGAATAGAATTAATTCATTTTATTCATTCTAATTTCTATTGCAAACATACACTCCAAGAATCCACCATGCAATGCAACACAGACAGGAAGAGCACTCTGATGTTTGTGGGTGAAGGTTTGTCTAAGCAGAGCTCTCATCTTTAGTTTCCTTTAATGTCTAAAGCAATTCTCCACCTTGTTATCCTTAGGCACTTCCTAATGACGCATCTCTGTTTAAAGAGTTGTCGTGGCCAAAACCCATGAGTAAAAGGCAACAACCAGGCACATCAGGCTGTGCTTGTAAGTAAAAAACAAAGGTATGTGATTTACTGGACACAGACAAAGCAAAATTTCTTAAGCTGTATCCTATGCAAGCTTCAAGCCTTCTCAGCTTTTCTGCAAGACATGTTCAATATGTTTCACACTGTCATATCCATGGCTGTTCACATAATGCTTCCATACTTGTGCTGTGTGACCTGTGGGGTAGAACTGAGCCTTCAGAGACTAAGACTCATCTTTGAAAAAGCAATTGGAAGAAGACACTGGAGGGTTTGTCACTTAATTTACATAATGGCTTGGATAGTGGCTTTTAAAATAAAATAGATGTTTCAAATAGACCTCATTAATTGCAATTGAAATGTGCCTAGTGCAGCAAGTTTTTAAAGAAATGTACTCAAAGCTATCCAAGCAATCTTTCACATTACAACTAAAGATTTATAACTTAACCTCAAGTACAATGAGATGTTACTGATACTTTGGAATTTATTGGAGGAGCAGCTGATCTTACAGCAAATAGAGAATTATTAAGTTGCAAAGCCTTAAACATATATAAAACATGTAATTACCTCCAGTTTCAGGAGGGATAACAGTTAACCTCTATTATCTTTTTTGTTTTTGTTGTTTTTAGCAGTGTTTCCTTAGTATCAGCCCACAAAACATAATGATGGGCACAAATCATAATGATGCAGAGGTCTTCTTGCATCAGAAGCATATTCTGAAGAATGAAAATATGTCTGTATTTTCACTGGTGGGTATCATTATTAGACCATCCGAGTGAAGAAATGATAGATGCTTTCAGAGAATATGTCACTGCTTATTCATGCACAAGAGTTACTTAGAAAAATAAATCCTAATGACCAATTAAGAGTAGGTTTTTCTTTCAATATGTAAATGCAGCACACAACCCTGCTATATTATCATGTGATTATTAAAAAAAAAAATCACATTTAAAGCCAACTGCCACAGTGAAACCACTGGATTTTGTTTGCTTATACAGTTTACAAAAAGGATTGTTTCTCTGTATTTTTTGCAGATTTAATTGACCTATGTCTGCTTCTGTTTAATTTTTTTGCTTGGAGTACAATTTCTGCCATGTTCAGGTACTTCCAGCAGTGTGTCTGCATGGCTGAACAATAGAGATGGATATGCTTTTTACTGCGTGACTTAGAAGACGTGAGATAGAAAGCTTAGCTCAAGGGGCTTGAGGAAAGAAAATCCAATGTTAACCAACCCTAACCATCTGCTCAGCATCCAGGCATCTCACTGGTGTCTCCCTGGGGACTTAATAGGTTGCTTCTCAATCAAAATGACCCTGGTCTACAGTTTTTCAGCCATATCCCTCTAATTGTGGGTGCCGTGAGGAAGGACAACATAAAATGGCTCTGTCAACTCTGGACTGCAATTTACACAAGGAGAAATCCCTGAGGCTGTATTACAGAGACTTTGTGTGCCACTACAGTGGTACTGAGATGCACAGTGGATGGAAAAGGAATTTTTCTTAAAAGCCCTTTTCTTTTAAAGGCAAGTTACAACAGATTTCCCAGGTCCTACATTCAAATTAAAAGCACCATCTCCCATGCTAGCTAACCACAGTGGAATTCTTGCAGCGTCAATTCCATTAACAGCACTTAACCAAGATATTAAATTGATGCTGAAAAGAATATAACAAAAAGAAAATATTGCTGAAGCCTTATACTGATGATAATCTTTGTTTGGTAAGCACGTTTTAATTTTTGTTCTCTTTTTCTCCATCTGCAACTAGATGATGAAATGCCAAATGGAGGCAAAAATGCTGTTCTTGCCATATTTCTGATTCAGACGTAACTCATACAAAAATATCTTTGGAATCTGTTCCAAGGAACTAAACTGAGCTACGAGTTACAGTGTTTTAATGAAGTTTCCAGCAATCTGAACATTTGAGAGCTTAGTCATTATCTGAAGCCTATCCATTATTAGTTCTTTCAAACCATTGGGTGAAAATCAGGCAAGAGGTAACCTCAAGCAAAGCTCACTGATCTGCTACATGGGAACTGAAAATAAGGGTAACAAAAGGGTTGTTCAGAGGATTCAAATCTATCTTTGATCGTGAACACAGAAGAATATTTCTGAGCTAAAGCACAACTGGTAGCACTTCTATGCATTTACGGACCCCAGTCACTTGCACAGTCTGAACAAATTGCTTCTTGTTTTAAAGCATGGAAGCTTAGAAAAAGATATGAAATTTATCTCTCCATAGTCCCTCAGCTGATAGAAAAGTACTCACATTTTGTTGTAAAAAGAAGATAAAGCAGGAAGAATTTATACTGGCCAACATAATCAATTGCTTGTAAGTGTTAAATTTCCATCTCAATACCACTGTCAAGTGATGGGATTTAAAGACATTAGATCAAGTTAGTCTAAAAGTGAAAATGAAGGTCTATTCCAAAAGGCATGAAATAGGGAGAAAAAAATATTTTGGCAGTTGCTTGAAAAAGTGTCTTGTTTTCTTTCCTG
>PPHD01026342.1:968-11496 GCA_002909625.1 Bambusicola thoracicus
CCCCCCCCCCCTTTTTTTTTTCTGGATGATAACGTCAAGGTTTTGAGGTCTGCTTGCCCTCTACAGCAGTTTTTCTTTCATCTGGGATTGCAGTACTAAACAGATGGTTGGGGAAAAGGCTTACAGCCAATTGTAAAACAAGGATATTTGATGGGTCACACCAGTGTCTGAGGCAGAAAACCCAAATAAAAGTAAGATTACCTAGCAACAAAGGATGGTTATCACTGGCATACCCAATGTGGGTGAGAGGTATGAGGGGAACAGCGCCAGAGAAAGACCAGGTAGTAAAGGTGGGGATTGCTTAATAAGCACATCAGCAGCATTCCTGCCACAGCATCACATTTTATAAAAATGAAAAAAAATAAATCCTAATGACTCTTTCCCATCTCTAGCGATAAACTAGAGAACATGGAAGATATTCTGAGAGCGTTCCTCTCCTCCTTCCATCTATGATCCAAAACCATAACTACATACTTCTAAGTATGGAATTCAGATAGTATGCAAAAATAGTACAAATAGAAAGGCAGAAGAAAGATAGCTGGACAAACGTTCAGGTTATACAGTAGGATGATCTAAGTTGCCAGGACATGACAGAGATGTTCACTGGCATTTTATTTCTAATGACTTCTACTCTTTCTTGTCTTGACTATAACTAGTTGTTATCTAGCAAAAATACCCATGCGATATAGGATAGGTATTCCAGAACTATTTAGGTTACGGGGAAGTTTCTTCCAGCTGTTTGGAAATGGAGGAACATACTATCTAAATGTAGATACGAAGGACTTTTAACTGTGGTAGCAAGGTTTTAACTGCCCACGCAAGAAATCAATGGACATAAGGCATCTTATAGCAGTACAAGAGGTTTACTAAGTCATGTCGCTTTTTGAAGTTCTCTTCTCTCTGTCACTCCTTACAGAGGCAGTCCAGAGACTAGCTGTTTCTATTTCAGTGCCTAAAGTTAGCTGGACTAAGCTCCCTTTGGATACTATCTGGATGATGCAATGCTGAATCAGTTTTTCTGAACTTTATTTGTTTTTCTCCTCCAGATCAATCTCATTGCTACTTCTCTTGCCCTTTTATCCATCTCTGTACCCTGCATGCAGGTAGATGTGCATATTTTATTCATATCCTGGTGTTACCCTTCTTCTGGAACCATTCTTTTGGTTTTTTTATTCCTGTCCTCAAGTCAATGTACAATACAAGTTTGTCTGGTGTTTATTGATTTATGCAATGCTCAGAGCCTCCTCGACAGAAGCGTTTTACATGCAGGGAACACTTCATTTATAACTAAAATACTGGGACCTCTTGTCTGGAACACAGCAGCCGTATAATAGCACCAGTAACACAACTGAACAGCTTTCAGAGAGCAACTGAAGAATATCACATCTAATTGAAGCAACAAGGGATTTTTAACTACTGTGGGGAGGATATAATTGCTTGTGCTGGAAGCCGGCCAGGATACTAGGGTTAGCATTTCTTCTCTTACAAAACACGTGCTGGAAACTTTAAAGGACTGCCACTAATTATAATTATCCCAAATAACATCGCTTAAACTACCTTTTACTATCACATAACACCGTCAACTTTATTATTATTAATGAGTCCTTCAGGCGGCTCTTTTTGCAGTCTGCTACACAACAAAGTGATTCACAGAATGCTAATAAAGCTATACTCGACTTGCTTTAAATCAAGCAGAAGAACGTCCAAAATGAAGACAACTTTCTGATTCAGGTTTGTAATAAAACATAAAACCATGAAAGATTATAACCTGAAAAGAAAAATACACCTAGTGGGTAAGTGCAGTTGGCTTGTGAATTCAGCTCTGCAGTGCTGAGTCTGTAAAGGAAGGAAGCAGAGATAAATCTCTCCCTTAATTTGTTGTACATGGGCTGAAAACATTCTTGTAAGCCTTGGGGATGAGGCAGCAAACCTTCTGTCCACCTGAGCTTTATCCATCAGTTCCCCAGGTCTTCCCACTGAGGTATCCATGTTCTTCCTGGGAATGCAGATAACAAGAGAAGACTTTGCTCCTTAGCTCTTTGAGCCTCACAGATGCATTTAAACTTATATGGCCAACACAGCTGCAGTTTCATTAACCACCAGTCAGGTTCAATTGAGGAAAATTTGACTCACTACATGTAAATTTGAAATGTAATTGCTAATGGCACACAGCAGATGCTTTTAAGTGCATTTTTTTTTTCCTGTTTCTCCATTAAGCATCGTTTAATGGTATATTGCATAACTTTAGATTAAATTAAAAAAAAATACAGCTCTGGAGGTCTAAAATCTCTGTCAGTTATTTTGAATAACAGCCTGTGTGGGGAATAGCTGCCCAGAAGAACAATCAGTGCAGACGGACGTGTCCAAGCACATAACATCACCACATTCAGCTCCACAACGTCCACAACTTTCCCCTAAAGCTTCAGTGGTCGATACATTTGGCTGTAGGCTCCAGGGAAGATGTGGTGGGGCTCCGTCAAACCTGGGGAGGGAGGGCCAATCGTGGGTGCTGGGGGGCCTTCGATGCCTGCTTAACATGAAGCATGCCAGCATGCCCTGTGGTCTTCAATGGTGTTGCTGACACACCTGAATTTCGTGTTTCTGTAACCTGTTGAGGGCAGGAAGCCTTCAGTTTTTTTCTTTTTTTCTTTTTTTTTTCACCACAACACCTTTCTTACAAGTCGCTTCCCCCAGTCCAGTCCCTGTCCATAAGAGTGTAGTAAGGGCTCACGTTCCCCCACACGCTTGGAAAGCTACACCCAGTGGTTGAGTTCCTGAGGACTCTGTGGTATCAAATCAGATAGTTTAAAAGCAAGAGCTCTAACAAATTATATTTTCTCTGCATAGAATACAATCATAGAACCATTAAATCAGGTTGGAAGGGACCCGTAAGGGCCATGTGGTTCAACTCCCTTGCAGTGAACAGCGACACACACAGCTCAGCCAGGTTGCTCAGAGCCCCATCCAGCCTCACCTTGGATGTTTCCAGGGACAGAATATCCACCACCTCTCTGGGCAGCCTGCGCCACCATTACTGTAAAAAAACTTCTTCCTTATGACCTATCTAAATCTCCCTCTTTTAGTCTGAAACCATTTCCTCTTGTCCTGTCACAACAAACCCTGCTAAAGAGTGTCTCCTTCCTTCTTTCTTTCTGGCCCCCTTTACATTTTGTAAGGCCGCTCTCAGGTCTCCCTGGAGCCTTCTCTTCTCCAGGCTGAACAGCCCCAGCTCCCTCAGCCGGTCCTTGTAAGGAAGGTGTTCCATCCCTTGGATCATTTTTGTGGCCCTTCTCTGGATGCATTTCAATAGGTCCACAACTCTCCTGTACTGAGGACTCCACATCTTGACACAGTGCTCCAGGTGTGGTTTCATCAGTACAGAATAGAAGGGCAGGATCACCTCCCTCCACCCATTGGCTGTGCTTTTTTGATGCCACCCAGGGTCTAGTTGGCTTTCTGGGCTGCAAGGGCACACTGCTGGCTCATGTCCAGCTTGCCATCCACCAATACCCCCAAGTCCTTTTCAATAGAGTCAGCTCTTTCTCCCTACACACCTTGTCTCTCATGTCTTTAACTGGACATGACTACAGCAATATTGGAAATGCATCTCAAAACTAATTTAAACTTAGACTAGGGGAAATACAGCCCTTCTCCCAGCCTCATTACCAAGGTGCTAGCCAGAAGCAAAAAGATGGGCAATTTGCATCTTCCCCGGGCAGGGCTCAGCCCGAGATATTGCCTCATATGCTCACAGACTTACTAAGATGTGGGCTTGCTTTCATATGTGTGTTTTTGTAAATTGTTTCCTTCGTTTCTCCAGAGCTCTATGGTGAATGATTGCACTGTATTTGCAGAATTTGTATTACCAGCATTTAGATCTGGGGTTCAGATGTTCCATTCTACTGAAGGTTTTGAAATCTGATTTTCTTCTGAAGAGGAATGAACTTGAATGTTTTAAAGCTTCACAAAGTCTTTGTGAAAGAAGAACTTATGAATAAATGTTTTAGATAAATAGAGAGAATTCCACAGAGTGCAATATCTTATGTCAGTGCTTGCTTGTTTTTCCGTATTAATATATATAAATATATATATAAAAGGTAGACATAATTGGCGAGGAAATACATTTATGCATTTAATGAGGCATTTTTATTAATGAACGCAATAAACATGAATAAAATATAACATTGCTTAGTCCATGAATGTGTGGCCCCATCAGAGTTTCTTTATCCAAGTCTCTTAAGAAAGATATTTTAGCCAATAAGTAACTCAGCCTCAAACACACAGATATCCACCAGCCTGCCTCAGCTTGTGGAGCTGGGAGCCTGCTTAAAGCCTGGCCTTCTAGCTGCTGAGTTAAGCCTGACTTGGAATTCCCTGAGAGCCCACAAATGTGGTGTCTCAGGGACATGGTGCCAAATGTGGCAGTCCCATCTTTTCAGACTGGGTTTCGTATAATGAGGTGGTGGCTCTCCCCAAGCTGGCACAGCACAGGGTTGTATAGTGGAGGCCGTGGAGGTTGCTCTCCTGCCTACCACAAAACTCCCACCTTCTGTGATGCGGGACCTTGTGGAAGATGCACATGAGAAGCCATTTAGCTTGTACTGTGTAATTCACCACCACATCCCTGCATCCCAGAAAAGGGTGAGTTTTGTGGAATGCGTATGTTTGGCCACTGATCAGTGCTGCTCCACCTGGTTCCAGTGCATGTGCAGGGAGCTCAGCTCTGGTGCTGCAGTTACTCCAGTGGCTCACTCACACTGCCTGGGCCATTTGGAGCTTGTTTACCAACTGACACACTGGTAATTTTATATTGAGTTTCAATCAGATTTGTTTGGCATTAGAAATTTATGCTAAAATTGCCGTTAAAAGCATGCTGCAAAGCTCCTACTGTGCAACTAGGCTCGTCTGGTGGGCGAGGTAATCTGGTCTGGTTGCCTGAAGACTCTTGGAAGCAGGTCGTGGTCCTAACAAACATCAGGCATTGCATGCTGAGTTAATACCGAGGTGTTAATTCCTTACTGTATGGCATAGATTTTAATTTATCTGAATCTTCATCTAGAAAATATCAGAAATAATTTACACCATAGTAAAACCTTAGAAGGCATCGAGCAATCCCTAGACACTGATGCAACAAGAAAGAGGAACAAGAAACATTGAAATTACCTATGCACTATAAGTCACACAATGCAAAGCGTGTGATGTCTCTGCGTATTAACTAGGATATTTAATTACAGACTGAGTAGGTTACGCTCAACTACAAAAGTCATCAATACTTGTGCAGATAAATCCTGGCTTCGTTCTGTGCAATAACAGCTGTAGAAGAAAAGGAGATGAAACCCACCTGCATTATTAGATCTTAAAACATTTTTCATCTGAGGTGGCTGTTTGTTATTCTAAATGAATCATTAACCTGACATCTTCACCACTACAAAATGTAAATGTGCAGAAGAACCTCATTTTTAAAAGCTATTTACAGCCTTAATTTCCTTTCAATTTCCAGGGGCTTTTGTCATCATTACAAAGTGCCGGACGGAGCGTGCATGCTCAAGAAGTGTGCAGAGCCAGGAGGCAGTGCTGCAGGCACCGCTCCCCCTGGGGGATGTTTCTTCGAGCTGTGGAATCCCAGTAACCAGATTAATATAACCCAGCCATTCAGAAAGCACAAGCTTTACCAGATTTTCCTCCCTTCCCCACCCCACTTTTTTATTTGAAGTTTTGCAGACAGGATATTTACTTTTCCAGCTGATTCCTGGTGTGGAGGTAATTTGGGCAGCGGGATAAATGATTACTCTGTCTGAAGAAATGTGTGCCTTAGAATGAGCCCACTATCTTCCCAGCAAAAGCTTACACAAAGGCAATTTCTTTACTGTGAGGAAAAGCACATTTTGACCCGGCAGCTGTCCTGATGTAAAACTGGAAGGGGACGCATCTCTGTGGGTCTGTATGATACGTGTGGTGGGAATGAGCCCCACAAGTGAGGGCTGACTTTTTCTGACTGCACCTGGGCATCTTGTCCCCTTGCCTTAGCATCACCATGATTTCATAACGGGAGACCCAGTTTTGGCTACCCCTCTCTGTATATACAGTCATCTTTTCCGCTGGCCACGGTGTTGCACTGTAAATCTCTCATCCATAGCTTGTCTGTAGGCTTTCTTCTCTTACCTCTCCTTCATGGAAGAGTGATCTCCATGCTTTGCTGCTGCCTCCTGTGCTCCGCAACTGGGCTGAGATTTTTAAGGCTTTTTGGATATGAACTGTATTTCTTCCAGGCTTTCACCTGGAAGTCACCCAGCAAAGTTCTTTTTGCCAACCTATATTCAGCTGTTATTCATTCACCTTTTCGTTTTGCTGTTCCAAAAAACACAGGCGGTCAATACGTATTTTGTAACATTGCCTCAGTGTCTGCTATTAGAGAATCAACAAAGGCTACAGACCACTTTAAAACAAACAGGTCCAGGAAACATTCTGCCAAAGGCACAGCAAGGAAAAATCCTCTACAAAATTCTTTCACTTAGAACCCCACTGCCTGCAGACCATGCCAGCACTTGGGGTTGTCCAACAGTCAGTGATCCAGGAGAGCCCAGAGGTCTTCTTGGGTGCTGTGCGGGGATTTAGCAAGGAAGACTACTCTTTACAGGGAGCCTGGATGGGACCCTACAGTGACTCTGACAGATGTATGGCTTTGGTGGTGTCCCTGAAGGGGAGTAGAAGTTATCGGGGCTGTGCAGAATATACCCACATGTCACTGCTGACTTGAGACATAGAAGAGGTGTGGGCTCTTCCCTTTGCCATCATCACAGGGTGTCTCATTGCCATAGATAGGAGCTTGGAAAAGGACAACAAGGAGTGCTTGCAGCTTTATTCCCAAAACTGTTTGAGAAAATGGGAAATGGTCATTGGGAACAAAAAGACTCCCCAGTTGTCTCACTTCACATTAGAGGAAAAACAGCCACTGCACGGAACAAGACTGGTAAGGAGCTCTGTTCCTCCGGTGAATTCCCCTCTGTACCTTTGCTTCATGAATAAATTGATGTTGTAATGAAACCCATCTGTCTGTGTCATTGGTTCCTTATCCAAGCAGAAAACACATCACAAAGATCCAAATTCAGCTATTGTGTTTATACAACAAAAATGTGGCTGTATTTTTATATCCGAGGTTAGGCAGAGTGTGCCAATTAGTTCATGCTACATTTGGGTTGGGCTGGGATACGCAAACATCTCTTGGGCAAAATTCCTGCAGAATTCCTTGGCAAGGATACTCCAGTGCTCTTAGTGAAAAGTGGGTGGCAGGCAACATGAATCTTGGTTTCTTCAGACAGCTAGAAAGGGCTGAGCTAATATATTGGGATCCATAAGATTAGGCAGTTTCAGCACAGCTATATCAAAAACGACTTTAACTTTGCACAGCTATAAGAAACTGTAATTTCTGTCTAAATTGATCCTGTTTAGTTACCTAGCTTGGATTACTAGTATACAAGCGTCTTTCCTACTCCTTCCTTCTCCTTCCTTCTTTCCTTCTTTTTTTCCTTCTTTCTTTCCTTCTTTCCTTCTTTCTTTCAAGATCTATTGGGAAATCTACCCAGGTATAATTAAGAAGTATTGTCAGTAGTTTTTTTCATCAGATCATAGATTCAGGATCTGAAAGTACTAGCCTGGCTTTTAGTTATAGCACAAGTGAAAGTCGGATGCTGTTTCCTTATGAGACTCCAAGTGTCTGTTGTATCCATGAGATGTTTTTTAGAAACAAATTAAAGATCACACATGATGAAGAATCCATCAGAGGACTTGTTAATTTGTTCTATAGTTATTTTCTCTAATGCTTAATAATGTGCCTTGTTTACAGCTTATCTAGCTCCTATTTAAAGAGTTAGGTATCAGCATCTTCTTTCCTCCTGCAGTATAGAGTAGTTGTCTACAGGAAATCTTGTAGATCATGAACAACATCTTTTCCATCCCTTAAATAAACTGAATGAATAGAGCTTTCTGAACATCTCACTAAGCTTTATAGACAACAAATTACTTTTGTGGCCCTCTTCTGAGCCTTTTCCCATTTTTCAGCGTTATCCTCCCAACACATATATCGAGTCCCAACATGTTGGTTACAACTGTAGTAGTAAATTAAGCAGGAAATGCTTCTGGGCACTTGAACTTGGTTGCCCTACTGTCAAACTGTCAGCGCAGGCCCTGGTGTGGTTTTGGCCAATGAGGCAGATTGGCTTGGGCCACACATCTGAGTGTGGTTTAGGGCTAGTGCAAGCTAGCAGCCATTTCCAACAGGCAGCTTGTTGCAGCCTCTATGGTTTAGAAATTAAGATAGATTACAGGTTTGTATATGGACCTTTTCATAGTAGTCATCTTTGGTGCTAATGGGTAGCTCATATGCTTATGGTTTACTGATAGAGACACAGCCAGTCAGCCCTCAGTGTGACTCCGCTATGCTGTATTTTGAGAGGGGAATACCACCTTGCTGTTCTCCTTTGTTCATTCCTCCATATTTATACTTCTTGCTATCCAATCACCCTTGAAGCATGCAGTGATTTTGTTATCTACCACAGTCCCCAAATGATTTCACTGCCTGGGGATCCCAGGATATTGGATCTTACAATAGTAGGTAGTGGGGATACATTTTTTATTTCTGAAGACATTGTTTTGGATTTGAGTATGTATGATATTTATGTGAACACCCTTTATGTGTGTAAGTTTTCCTACACAGACGTTCGGGTCTCATCACAATGTATCACTTCACATTTTTAATGGGAAATTATTTTATAATTCCTTCCAGAAAGTAGTACTAATAAAAAAGATAATGAGAAACATTACATCAAGAAATGATTGTTCTGGAAACTCCTAGGAATCCTAAAATTTCTGTAGGGAATGGTTGCCCTTTGCAATTAATGTTTGAAATGTACCAGATACCCTACTGTTAACCCATTCCTTTGGCTGCATCAGTGTCATATAACCTCTCAGTTTTAGATCCAGATGTTCTCTTCTTCCACTACAAAGTCCTTGTCAGATTCTGTTTGGTCAATCAAAATAGCAATGGACTCATTGAGTCCAATTTGATCACTGGGAGAAAGCTTCTAGAGAAAAGACTGTCTCTGTCATGGGAGGGTCATCTCGCTCTCATGCATATCTAGTCTGAAGCAGAAGTATTTTTTTGGTAGTTTCAAGATCCAAGCTGTATTTTTTATCATTCATCATCATCTGGAAAGTGCTTGTGTTGCAGTTTTGCATTATCCCTTAACTAGTTCACTCAGTGTATGTTTCATGTAATCTCCTGAGAGTTTTCAAGCTGGGAGGTAGGATCTTCTGAGGTTCTTAATGTCTGTAAGATTTGTTCCCCTCAGCTATGAATTAGCTCAACAGTAGGTTATTACATCTCTGTTAATGTTGGACCAAAGAATGATCTGTGGGATCAAGATCAAGGTGGGTGTATCTAAGGACAAAGCTGGTGGCTTAAATTAACCTATTTTTACTTCAAAATTGTATTACAATAAGATTATGCAATTGACCAGCTGTCAGGTAGCAACTTTTAAAAATATTAATCAACCACTGATTTAACTGTTTACAAGCATATCATGGTACCAAAAAGTATCTTTGTGCCATGTCTCAGCCTATATTTAATCTGAATTGCTGTTGACTTCAGAGGGTAAACATGTCTTAGGTGAAATTTCAATAAAAAATATTTCTAGAACAGCATTTTCATATGTTGGGTCATGACCAACTGGGGTGCGTTTCAAAAAGCAAGGCTGCAAAGTAAAGAAGGGAATGATGTAGACTGGATATCAGGGGAAGTTCTTTACCAAGAGAGTGGTGAGGTGCTGGCACAGGATGCCCAGAGAGGTTGTGGATGCCCCGTCCCTGGAGGTGTTCAAGGCCAGGTTGGATGGGGCCCCGGGCAGCCTGGTCTAGTATTAAATGTGGAGCTTGGTGGTAGGAGGGCTGGAGCCTCATGATTCTTGAGGTCCCTTCCAATCCAAGCCATTCTATGACTCTATAATTTCCTATTCTGAAGAGATGGTGGTGCAGCATCTGAAGTGCAGGAGATCAGAGATCCTTACCTTTCTCTTGCTGAGGGCAGAAGTCTCGTTCTTTCAGAACAGGGAGGGATTACACTGTTGATCAGAGAGACAGGATGGTCTGGATGGTCTGCCCCTAGAAGAGCTGAGCAGGTTGCAGGAAATGTCAAAAAGATCTTCAAAGTGGGGGAAGCCTAAGCTCATTAGGGAGTCAGAAGCCATGTCATAGATACCAAATATGTATTTCGGCTTAGTAAATTATTTCTTCCACATATCCCCCCCCAAAAAGAAAGAATGAAACAATGTATGTAAATAAGTTTACAGATACTGGAAAGCATCTGAAATTTTAGTACTTCATCAGAGCTCACCTGCAGGTTTCCTTCCTTCACCCTACAGGACTTTTCTGTCCTCTTCCTTTTCTTCTGCTTCTTTCTTTTTTCCCCCCTTGCAGGCTGGTAGGCTTTTGATTCTAAAGATTGCTTTCTTTCTTTCTTTCTTTCTTTCTTTCT
>PPHD01026343.1:0-11495 GCA_002909625.1 Bambusicola thoracicus
AAAAATGTATTTCTCTAGGAAGGATTCCCTTGGAGAAGTGGCCCAGGTGACCATTCCTGCAATTTTTATAGTGATTCTGTGTGGTCTGCATCTGTTCTCTTCAACAGTATCTCTGAATACCTATCCATGGAAAGATGAATTTGATAACATTTTCTAGGCCAATTCCTCACAAGCCTGCCTCTCTACTCAAGTCTTCAGTTACTTTACTCAAACTAAAATCTTGGACCATCTCTCTGATATGTCCCAGCATGGCTGTAAACTCAGGCAGAGAAAGTTACTAATTTTCGACTCTAAGTCCACCCTATTTTTTAATTTTTTTTACTGAATACTGCTATGCTTGTCTGGCATACAGTTTGGCTTTGCCCTGTAAGTTGTTTCTCCCACTTGGGCTGATTTGATTATTCTTACTGCAGTACTTCAAATCTTTTGCATGTTTCTTTCCAGCTTGAAGAAGTTGGCATTTTCAGTTACATACTTTTGTCTTTTGCTTTAATTTCATCTTTGGACAATTCTTCGTATGGCTACAAGAATCTTTCTTCCTATATTTCTCTCACCTTTAATTCCTTTGCTTTGCAAAAATCTACTTGACCTCACCAACTAGTTCATTCTCAAGGCTTTTGAAAACCTTCTTCCTTATCTTCCAGACTAAGGGTTAGTACCAACTTCCAGTTAGGCCGCGAGCCCAGCTTCTTCATCTACTTGTTGAAGTTCCAGGCAGACACTTTTTTATTTTCTCCATGTTATTCTTGTACCTCCCTGTAAGCTGGGAAAAAGAAGTAACCCTATAAACAGCCTCAAACTATTTATCCTCCAAATCCCTCCCTGATATTTTTCTTAACTAGGACTGGGACAGCACTAGCAGTCAAGTGAGATCATGCTGAACAATACTCTTAGCCTTATTTTCCCCATTGACCTATCTGCATTACTTGCCTTCGTACGTATAATGTCATCTGAAGCAGAGACAGCAATATAAACAGCTTCAAAGTACTGCAGCAAGTCAGTTGACAAGCATGGTTCTGGAATACTTGCTAGACTGCTTAGAAACAATGGACTTGTGGCGGGTATATGTCTCCAGCTGAAGGTGAGAAGGTTTTAAGGGATTTACTTTCCACTTCCTTACTTCTCTGACAGATTTATTTTATTTGATGAAACCTTTATTGTTTCTCAGTTAAGTTATTTGTATGTTAATGGTATCTATTGATAGCGCAGGATGATAAATATTGAAGTGGGACGTGGAAGTGATTTGTATTTCGTTAACTTTGGTCCTGAGGTTTTTACAATTATCAGAACAAATTACATTAATTGCACCAAATTATTTGATAGGTGGAGGAAGTTTTCATTAGTATCCATTACATAAAGCAATATGGAAAGAAATTTGCTTTCTTTTTATTTTCTCTGACTGTAAACATGACTGATCTTAAATAATAGCAATGCATATACAATGGTGATGTTTATTGCTTTGTGGAGTTCTAGGACTTCTAATAACTTACAGATTTGGGTTAATTATGACTGCAGGAAGAGGAAATTAGATGAGAGGGAAATATTTTGGTCACACAAACCTTGTTTCCTTAGACAAAAATATTCTGTATGAAGATCAGCATCTCAAAATGTGAACCTGAGAGCAATCTTTCAGTATCAGACTGTATGGGCCATGTGGCTGGCTGCCAAAAAATAAGACTCCACCGGGAGTCCAACCAGCCCCTACTGCAGGGTAGATACTGTACTTGCTCTTCCATTTCATCTACCGTGCAGCGTTTCTGAGGTGAAAGAATTTGATTAAAAAGGGAGATATTCTAATATGTGTTGTGTACGATTTTTCTTCATGTGTGTCATAGTGGAATTGTTTACAAAGCACACTAGCCATTTCAATTTAATGAAAAAATGCACCCTTCGTTTTTTTTTTCTCCAATAGAAGAGGGTAGTTGAAAGACACATTGAAGATCTTGTTACTCCTTCAATCTGTTTGTCAAACCCTTTCACTGTTTTCTTCCCTGTAGAGCTTATGGTACAGGCTTTCCTTTTGGTCTTTTTCCTGGTTCCATTATTCACTTATAAGACAAGTTTTATCCCTGATAAAAATGGTTTTTGGAAAGAAAACTAATTTTACTTTAAACCTCTGAAGGTATTATTACAAAAAGTGAGGAAACTTATGATAAATAACCGAGCAACTCCCTTTTAATACATTTTTTAGAAAATCTCTGATTGTCTGTGAACATTTTAGAGAATGTGACAGAAGTGGTGGATAATATATTCCAGAGACTGTTTTATTCCATTATCAACTATTTAATTCACTGTGTACACTGCTTTTAATCAGCAGATAGCTTAGCAAAATCGAGCCATCTTTCTTTTCAGGAATTCTGAGTAGAATAGACTTTAAATACAATTTACTACAAAGGTTTGTTCAGCCTGAGGAAGAGAAGGCAGAGGAGAGACTTCATTGTGGCCTCTTTGCGTGTACAGGTATTTTCTTGTACAATACATACTCTTTCTTCATGCACTTGGCAAGGTAAGAACAAATCAAGCTTCTTCTGTAAGCTTCTGAGTGTTTCTCAGGTAGCAGACTGTGCAACTTGATGTATGTAAAACAAACAGCCATTAAAAACACATGGATCTTATTTTAAAAATATAAATCTCCTATTTGAGTTAAATGATTGCTATTTTCACATAAGCTCTGTGTTTTAGTAAAATCTGATAAATCAAATAAGAACATAATCAAGTAATCTCTACATCCAGAATCTTTGCAGAGAAGCAAATATGATATGTGATAGTAAACAGTGGAGAAGGAAAGGTTTGAAAGAAGCCTTGAAAAGAAAAACAGAAACAATTCAAGTTATCCTTAAGAATTCGCTCCATCACTGCTATCCAGAGAGGGTCCTTAAGCAATTCAAATAGTGTCTGGCTAAGAAACTTTACCTTGTTCAATAAAGTACTTTGGAATGATGTTCCAGCACTCTAGAGTGTGGAATAAACAACATATTTCTGTTCTAGGTGCTCTTATTAACAAGAGGAAGGGTGCTAATAGAACCCTGAGGCTACATTGTTTATAATGAGATTTCTGCAAGAGTTGAATTTTTTTTTAGAGATCACAGGAATAGAAATTCTGGAGAAAAGGGTATGGTTTGTGCTTTGCCTTGAATAAATTGAGGCATGTGTTTGTTGGATCTGTACAGTGGAAGCTTTCTTCCTGGGGTTGTCTGACACAACAGGAGGAGTGACTTTACATGTGGAATCAGAGTTTAGAAAGGTGTTTATATTGCAACAAGTAGACAAACCTATTAAGTTGGAGTGATGTGACCCAGGCCCTCAGCAGCTTCATCTGAAATGTAACCTATATGTCAGCTCCAGATGCAGAAAGACTGGAATGTATGGTGCACAGGATTTAGATATTTCACAGTAAATTAATTAGGAATCAAAATTTTTGAAACTGTATGTTCAGAATTTTGTGTTTTCTAACTTGTTTTATAGATGTTAAGCCTTTCTGCCCCTTTCCTGGGAAACTGCTACATTAAAAGAAATTTAGTTGTTTGGTATGTTATTATAATCTTCTTCCGAACCAGCACTGAGCTTTAGTGCTTAATACCATTTAACACTGTATAATCATTTAAATCCACTTTAATGACTTTTGTAATATAAATGTTTTAAGTATAGTAACAATTATTTTAACAAGTGTTTCCTGATCCTAGGCGTGTGTAAAGAAGATGGGGTATGTAATATGTCTGACCAGATAACTGCTTTTACAAATTATATTCATTCTTTATTTAGCTGCAAAATGAAGAGAGTTCAGTGTAGTTCAAGGAAAGCATTGTGGTAAACAGACAGCTTAAATGTGAGCAGTGTAAAGAGCAGCAGCTTGCAGAAATATTGCTATAGATACTAAGACCATATCCTGGCTTGGTACGGACCACACATAATTGAATCATGTTCAATAGAAGGCCATTACAAAACAGAGCTGATTTGCAATGCTAATGCAATGAAGACAGCTGTCACTGGGAATTAAATATGATCATTCAAAGCCTGAATAAATGAGGTGCCCATTATCTTCTGGCTCTGCTGCAGCCTGCTTAAAGAACACAAATAAATGATACTGTCTCAATAACCAGCTCAGTTTTGTCTTCTAGCCATAGAAATATTAAGAAGACAGGGAAGAGGGAGGGAATACAACAACACCAACAACAAAAAGCATAGTCAATTTACAAAGACAAGCAGAGAACCAGTGCCCTAGGACTCTATTTTCAACAGAATGGTATTTGTGGAAAAATGGGGAAAATAGCTCTCTAACCAAGCTAACGTGTTTTAGTTTTAAAAATGCATTCTTATTTGCAAAGAAACAGTGAAAAATAACAGGTGTCTAAAAATTACCATCAGCAATTTTTCCAAAAGAAGTCAGCCAGACAATCCAAAATGTCCAACGTACTGGTGTGGAGTCTGTAAAGAATGAGAAAGGGCAGGTTAAGGGAAATTTCCTTTCCTTTTTCCATGCAGTGCTGCGAATGTTGCAAAATATTGCTGTCAATTTTAATGTGAGCCGTAATCTACACACAAGAAAAAAAGCTAATTAAGATGAAAGAAATTTACAGTTGTTTGAAGAGGAAGTTTGTTTCATTTCATCGAACCCTTAGCTGGAGGAAGGAAAAAGAAAGTTATCACAGACATGAAGGCTGCTTCTGTTTTAAGTCAGCAAGGTACCAGTGCAGTGGGGAGGTCAGCAGGCTGTGTGGCAAGTAGGGCATTGGCTGGAATCTGACTGTGGAAAATACTGTGTAAAGTCTGTGCTTAAAAAGAAAAAGGAGAACAGAGCAGGTAACTTGTATAAATCATATTGCTAGGATGCATATATGTGTGAAAAGATTTCCTTAGAAGTGTGATATCCTTGAAGGGTAATCATATATAAAAAATTACAGAGCTGCTTTCCTCTGATCAGACAAACTATTTCCCCATCTACTTCCTCTTCATATTGTTTTCTGCTTTCCAAAACAGAAATAACTGGTAGAGCCTGGAAATGGTCAAAATAGGCCGGGAGACATGGGAGACATCTGACATTATAATATATACCAGCCAATGTAAAGATATATATCTGGCACACAAAGACAAACAGGATGGATTCAATTTGGAAATTATCTTTTTAGAAGTCAGAAACAGTAGGAATGGGTGGAGTTTAATGACAAAAAAAATTATTGTGAAATTATAGACTGAAGGCCAGGCCGGTTATGGCGAAATGCGTTGCAAGTCAGTGCACAAACTACAGGCAGCAGTATTTGCAAGACTCATTTTATGAGAGCGTCTGCACTTGAAATATTGTATATTTCCTTTAGATCCTCACATGTACCGAAATTGTAATTTAAAAAAGAAGACAATTAATATAGGGGAAAAAAGGTAATGGAGTATGTGTGGAATGACCAATAGAACCAATCACTGCTCTGTAGAAATCAGAGGAACTGGGGATGCAGATAAGTGAAGCTATATGTGAAGAAGTGGAATTATTTGTATTTTGAAAGAAATGATGGACATAAGAGATACTTCCACAAAGCAACTGTGAGAGGTGTTTCAAGGACAGAACCCTTTGATGTCAAAACATTTTGTAGGTTAACTCCTCTTGTGAAATTAAATAGAGCAAGGTCAAAGAAATGAGTATTTGAAATTATTATTTTAAGTTCCTTCATCTATCATTTTCTTGATAACTATACAGTTTGCAAATGCTTTAGCTGTGAGCTGCTAAATAGAAGGCCTATTGTGCCCTACTGTGAGAATATCTTTAATGGATTCTCTATTTTCCCATTTTCACTTGCATTTTAGTATTTTTCCTATTTTAAAACCCAGAGAGGAAAAACCTTGTATTCACTGTTTTGAAACTCTGTGGGTGCAATGCAGAACCTGTACATTTACTATCAAAGCCTTTGATTATGTTGAGCTGGAGGGGTTATTCCCTGCCCCATTCCTACCAGTGACTGTTGCATTCCCTGTAGATTTATGCCTTTTACCACTTCAAAAATTTCAAAATACATTTTAATTGATAGGTAACTTTGTAAGACTGAGATTGACGGTTATGGATTTTTATTTATTTATTTAATTATTTTAGTGAGTGGCAACACCACAGGTGATATACAGCTGGAGAGAGAATCACAGTACTGCATGCTGCTGAAGTGTCATGCACTTGAGCATGACACCTCACAGACAGCGCGAACATGCATGGCAAGGCTTTTCCAATGCTTTCCTTTGACTCTGGTTGTGCCCCATTTGACAGTTTTCTAGGAAGAAGGAAAGTACCTTAAGCATTACCAGATAGATGAATCGTCCTGTTCCTTTGGAAAGCAAAACCAGGAGAAGTCAACTTTTTTTCCCACCTTTACTAAAGCACTTGGTGTTTTCATGCTCTGTAATTGTAGCAATTAAAACTGACAAATGTAGAACAGTTTCCATGTTTACCAAATGGAAGTATGGCTCGCAAATTATCCTGCTAGCGCTGAGAGAGCAAGTATTGCTTCACAAAGTATTGCTTCACAAATGTACCCTTGTGGCTAATTCTGTAATTTAGGGCAATGTCATCTTCACAAAGAGAGAAATAAAGACTTATGAAATGCTTTATTACAGAAAGTAGATTTAAGCTGGCTCTACAATGTATGAAAATTCAATCACTTAAGATTCTTCATGCAGGAAACAAAGGTTGATTTCACAAATTTTGGGCCTTGTGATTGGACTGAAATGGCACTAGTTCCCCTTATACTTTGCCACGTTGTGGAAAGAAAGGGGTCAAAATACATATAATGGCTCACTATTTGAGTTGAAATCAAACCATTTGCAAATAAAAGCCAGGGAAAGCAGGAAAGAACTGGAGAAATGGGTGCTATGCCCTTTTCTCAGCAGCTGGAGTACTTTCTGGGTACAAGAGAGCAGTGCTCCCTTTCCCTGTACCTGGATGGATTTTAGCCTATTGCAATGAATATTACAAAGATCAGTGCAATGCAGGTGCACGTATTTCAATTCTAAAATGTTCTGAATCCTCTCAAATGGTTGTCCTGACCCTACTTAATTTCAAATTCCATTTGAATGCCACCAAAATCCAAGGAACAGAAAAATTTCTGTTCTTTTCCAGGTGTAGACTGTAGTTTCCTGTGTTGTGGTACTTAACTGGTAGATTCTACCATACAAACAAACAAACAACAACAACAAAACACTTCATGATGTCTGGACCTTATTTCTTTTTCTAATTCTTCTGTGCGATGAAGAGGGATTTCTCTTTGTTTTTCATTCTTATGGGCTATTCTAAAACAAGGAGATGGATGAGGGAGGAAGGATTGAGCAGTCTCACATGCAGAAGTTTAACCACCTTTAATGAACTACATGATACAAAATATTATGACTGTCTGTTGGCAGTCTTTAACTGAATGTCCCAGAGCTGCCAAATACTTTATTTTCTATTTTCTTCTTGAACATGGATCCAAGTGTGCTACAGTAACTGAAGTCTGGCTTATTGTAATTTGCTGAAGTATGGTCCCTTCTCAGTGGGGAAGTCTGTGGATGTGCCCTCCCTGCAGGCATTCAAGGCCCCGTTTGATGGGGTTTTGAGCAACCTGGTCTAGAGGGAGGTGTCCCTCCCTATAGCAGGGGGTTGGAACTGGATGATCTTAAAGGTCCCTTCCAACCCAAACCATTCTATGATTCTATGATTCTAAGTACCTAGAACAGCCCAGAAAGAAGAATACAGGCAATGACGGTATTTCTTCCAGGTAATAATGAAATAAAATCCCATTAGGTTTGCTCTTCTTAACACAGTTAAGGAATGCAGCTTGTGTCCACTGTTGTTTTTTTAAAGACTTGTACAATTCCAGACTAAACCAGCATTTATCATAGTAAATGGTAAGTGACTGATGTAGACCAATTGCAACATTCCATGAGCAGTAGTTGTTGTTAAATGTTGGTCTTTATTGCTTAATCTTTGTGTAGCTCTGAAGAGCTCTCTTTGATTTCACTTTGATGACACCACCTTCAGGTCCCTAAATTCCAGACTGTGCTCTGTCTTGTAGCTCTGCGTTAAGGCACCAGACGCTGGGCTGCTCTTCCCATCACGATGTTTTCAGTTCCAAGAGGTGCACTCCAAAGTGGGCAGAACTTCATATAATCTTTGAAACTTTGGAGTTAGGGAACCATATGGATATCTACATATTCTCATAGTTGTCGCTTTGTTTCTGCATGTATGGCTGGTTGTGACTGGGCTACTTAAAATCCAGCTTCAGACCATTGGATAGGTTTAATGTGTTTGTTCAGCCTTTTGTTTTTAACTCTTTGCATAAGTTGTAATTCAGTGCTTTTTCTTATTAAGCATTAGCTTGAATAGAAATAAGTACTGAGCGAAAGTGTGTTGTGTTAATAAGGCTGGATACACAGCTGAGGCTGTTGCACAGCAACAATATGTATTATCTTTACATTACGAGACCACTGTAATTTTTGTACGTTATACTCAAAACATGAAAATAAACTGTAGCAAAAGGTCTTCAGTAGATCTTTGTTCTCAGCCTGCATTTTTTCAGTCATTTTGTTTCTTTTCCAAATGGTCTAAACTGTATTACATTTCCTGAAAAATTTAATTAAAAAAAAAAAACAACTTCACACTAATTAGCTAATTAGGGGCCATAAAATGTTCTTTCTGTCCCTCTCCATTTTTATTCTTGTTTATTTCTGAAGTGTGAATGGGGTGGAAAATCCATCCACTAAAAGGGAGATGGAGATAATTGAACTCTTTTCATACAGTTCCAGGTAGAAATCAAATCCAAGACCCAGAGGTGAAAGGTGAGCTCTGTAACTACTATACCAAACTATTCTTGGTAATTATCAGTATGAGCATAATTATTAACATTTCAATTATACTCACAGCACTACATCTCTCCAAGGGGTTTAACTCCACTGATTTTTAACTTGTCTTGGTTTTGGTAGACATCCAGTTGGAACAAAGTTGCTGGATAATATTTTTGACAAAAAAGGGTAACGTGCTTTTCAGAATATGTGATCTATATGTTTTGTCCTTAATGACACTTGCATGCTTCCAGATTTTGATTGCTTGGTAACACTACTTGGCATAGTGAGGTGTCTATTTCAATAGATTTAAATAACATGTTACACAAGAAAGAAAAGAACAGCTCCAGACTTTTCTCTCTTAAAATTTAAAGTTGAAATTGCAACTTATATGAATAATACTGCATCGTTTGATTTAAAACAAATACTTGATTTTTGTTGCCTAATAACTTTCAGTGTAACTGCTTTCTAAAATTTAATATACCCAAGACCAGTATTTTAATGTATTTTTAAATATCTTATGTATTTTTAACAGTCTGTGAGTATTCAAACCTAAACTGCTTAATAAATCAAAGATTTATAAGTAGAAATCACTTGAGTTCTTTCTGTGCTTTTATTGTTTTTTTTTGTAATAATCACTATTGCTTCTACGTTATGGTTGAGTTCTGCCCACACAGTGTTTGCTATCCAAGTAAAATTGTCACATTATTCTGTATTTACAGGAGTGGTACTTCCAGGAAATGCTTATGAGAACAGCCTATCTGGGGGAAGAATGGAGACTTCAGCTTGACGGCTGAGTAAGACAGCAAAAGCAACTCACCTAAGGACTTGTTGACTCTGCAGAAGAGAAATTGAATGAAACAACGTTAATGAGTAGCAGTAGCAGTATCTTATGTTCCTGCTCTGCAGCACATGGGTGTGAAAGTAAATGGGTTCAACACATGTAAAATCCTTAAATCCTCATAACAAAATGGCAAGCTTCTAACAGGGCTAGAAGAAAGAAAAGTGCAGTGTCCTATATATTTTTTCCTATTCTCGTGCTTTTTCATGAAAATCTGCTTATGGCCAGAGAATAATGCATTAGATGAACCTTTGGACTGATACTGTATGGACACTTAAATGTTCTTCTGTAAGAGCCTTACTTTTAACAGTTAAGAGTTGAGGCTGCAATGTGGCCTAAAAACACCTGCATATAGCAGCAGGATGTTGGGTTGTTGGCAGGATTTCTGTCTAATCAGGATCCTAGAAAAAAGAAAAATGTATATTGCAAGATTACGTTTTAAACGGTGGACATTGTACAGCGTACACAAAAGATGCAAGAACATGAGAATGCTACAAGACCAAACACAGATTCTATGAAATGTGTTTATTCGTTCCTTTCTAAAACAATAGTAGAGAAACAGAAATACCGTAAGAGAAGCTCAGTAACACGGGGAAAAGATGCGGTGGCTTGGGAGGACCCTCGCCACCTCACCCTGGGAAAGGAGGACGTACTTTTATGAAAAGATAAAAAGCATAGTTAAAAGGTAAGGGTAGAAGAAAAGCACTGATTTGAGGAGCAATGTAGAGACTACAGAAATTATTCTGCACAAGTTAGTGCTGCACAAAACTTCAAAACAACTGGATCATGAGGCTCAGAACAAGAAAACAAAGGTCAGCAGGCAAATTGGACATTTACAAAAATGTCAGGTTGTGATGATGTCATTAACAACTTGAAACAACTGCAAGTAAAACCGAGTCACATGCAATTGTGCAATGGAGCGGCAAAATATCACCAGGAGAAATGTAAGCAGTATTTACAGTGCCAGGTAAAATGTTCAACATGAAATGATCCAGTATCAGTATTCAAGCAAGTTTATGACTTTTATCAAATGACTTTGTACCAACAAACCAAAACACAACTCAGAATTGGTTAGGTACCAGGACTATCTTCCAACAAATACTATAAAATTGTCAAGGTGTAGTTGAAGAAAGTAAAAATCTTCTGAGCACATTACACCTGGAAATACATTGAGCACTTCCACAGACTAGAAATTTCTGCCTTACAGCATACTTGTTCATAACTTTAAACAAAAATGTATGGGACAATTATCTAAACTGAAAATGGCTGCTTACCCAACCGTGTGATATTACTAGCAGGTTTGGTTAACAGTACCTTTCCTAAGTCTGGGCCGGTCATGTAACACTGATAATGAAAATTATGGGCTGGTTTTCATTTCTAATGCAAATAAAAGAGTTTTCCCGTTGTAATAAATAGCACTAGTTTGCATGCTGTGTGTCCTTCTGCTTTACCAGAGCTTGATACCACTGCAGCTGGAAATGATCACGTTCCAGATCTCAGCTGCTGCAGCTGACCATAGCCACATTCTGCATTCTCTGCCATCTCAGCTGTGAGAACAACAGTCACAGCAAACCCGCAGGTTTGTGACTGCATGTTTTATTTTTCAGACACTGTTCTTTTTTTAAATGGGAAATTAATTTTTTAAAAGTGGAAGGTGAGACTAAGCCAGTATATGCTACTTTACCTCATGATACAAATGCAGGTGCTAAAGGAAGGCCTTACGGATGAAATGCAGCCCCTTCTGTGTTTTCCTAGCAAACAGGTGATAAAGGTTCAAATGTTTCAAACCTAACATGACAAATCCTGTTGTACAAAAACAGTTGCTACAAGGAGATCTCCAAAGAATTAAGAGATTCTTTTACTGAGT
>PPHD01026345.1:0-11495 GCA_002909625.1 Bambusicola thoracicus
TCTTCTACAATTTGTTTAAGTTTTATTATATTGGTATACAAATATTAATGAGATAAACTTTTTTACAAGGATTAGTCAAATATTTCCTAATAGTCAAGGTGGATGAAGGTTCAATTGTAGCTAAGTTTTTGCAAATTGAGTTAGTTCCTTCTGTCTCTTTATAAAGAAGGGATATATCATAGAAAGCTACTTCAGGAAAAGAGATACATTCTCATACTACCTTCCAGAGCAGAGGAAGCTGACATTCCTAAACTCAAGGCATTGTTGCCACTTTTTAGAATAAAATCACTATGTCTGGGGGAGATGGGATTTTCTTCTTTCAATTTTCCCCTGAAAAAAGTCTGCTTTTTTCTTAAGAGTAAATGCACATCTTCCCTCAAGTCAGTCCTGAGTTCTACGGATTATAGTTTGTCATTTGTGTTGACACTATCAATTTTTTCCAGTGGTATTTTTCAAAAAAACTATTTAGATGTCTGTGTTTTCATAGGAACTTTCCTCAAACAAGCAGGCATGGCTCTTGAGAAAAGTAATAGTGTTTGCTTACTAATATGAAAGTTCCTTAGCAAATTGAATGCTGTCCTGAATTCATTCCTGTGCTCGTATGAGCACTGACACTACTTGATGCTGACTGCTTTGGATCAACAGCACAAAGTTCAGGAGTAAAATCCTGGCCCCATTAAAGTTAGTACCAATATGGTCGTTGTCCTAAAAAACCTCAGGACAGACACTCAAACACTTATCTTAACTTTCTAAATTACTAGCCTAAGCAAAAATGGTTTCACAACAGTCAGCTTGGAGTTTTCTAATTTTATCTCTCGGGTCAGAGATGCATTTGAAAGAGCTTCTCTCTCATGGCTATTTTCCAGTGGGACAGATCTTGTAATTTTGTGGTTTATGGGGTTATTACTCTATACTGGATAGTGATTTCTTCTAAAATGCCTTACGTTTGCTGCCTTAAATGTCACCCTTGCTGCGTATTGCTAGGCTCAATCCTTTCATGTTTAATACCAAAGACTTTTGAACTGTGATATGGATACGCACAGTAGCACAAGAAACATTCAGAAACCATGTCATCATTACTAGGGCAGGCACACATCTCTTACAGCGGGCAGAAAGACGGGTTCTATGCTGGGGACATAGCAGGGAGCTGGAGGGCTCAGGGACAATGCACTAGACGGAAGGAAGAGTGAGCATGGCCAGATTTTGAGCCCTGCTTCTAGAAGTTCAGTGGAGGCCTACGTGCTGCCTGGAAAATGAAGAAACTTTGCTACCAACATATCAGTAGTACACAAGTCTGGGGAATCCTTGCTGTGAACTTGGGTGTTCAGTGCTTTGGGCTTAGGTCTTGCCCATGGCAGCATGCGGAGAGCCAGTTCCACCTCCCCTACCTAACTGTTACCTCCAGCCAAAGAGCTGATTATGTTGTTTACAGGAGAATCAGCTATCTGCATGACAGTTGGGAAGCAAAGCAGAAGGTAAATAAGCACATTTATAAAACTCGGTCACCAAAGACAGGTAGCTAGAACATGGTGATGATTTGTGAGGGCTCTTCTCATTGCCTCTAATTTAATAGATTCCCTGGCCCTGCTTTGTTTTCACATTGTGTCTCCTGGCTCTGTGCTAGCAATGCCTTGCTGTATTGCCTTCAGGTTCACCTAACGCATCTATGCAAACAGGTTCTTCCTATATGTTCTTCTCCTAGAGCTTTTAAATTGATTTTTTTTTTTAATTGCCAGTAACTATTACAACCCTCATTTTCCCTTGAGCATATCGCAAAACGTTCCTTCTATTAGGTGAATAGTTTTCATATCTACCAGTGGTCAGGAGGAGAAAGATGCTATAAAAAACGTATTTTTACCTGTGTGAATTTGAAGAGTTCTTCTCTACTGTGTAGACATAAGGAAACAACACCTACTCCTCCATCACGTTCCCTTCTTTTGATCCTGAAAATATGCAAAACTTTATTTTTGGCCCAATCCTGAAAAAGCTATACCATCACCTTACACACTGTGAGTATTTCCGCTGATTCTGTTGTGAAAGCATAGCTTTACACACGGGTAGCTCTTCAAAAAGGCAGCTGTGCTACTTACCTGTGTGAACTGCTGAGGTACTATGTCCATTCTGGGACTTGATGCTGATGGACCAAGAAATTCAGCTGCATTATAAAGCTCTGTATCATGCCTCGTGCAGGGGAACTTCAGCATTCTTTAAATAGGAATGGTATCATTACACTAAATGTTTGAATTATTTATAAAATAATCAGTTGACTTTATGTATAACTTTTTCCTGAGTATTATTCAACAAATTCCATGCATAGAAGTCTGTCTTGCAGCAATGTGATATATTTATCTGTCTCCAAATAAACATTAAAAACTTGACGACTTGAGGCAGAAAGTGAGTTAAAAGGTCTTTTGTGCTTATGCCTTTTTCATCTGGATTTTTATTTTGCTGATGACTCTACTCCTAACTTTTCTTCTTGCGTAGTAAGTTGACTAACTCTTTAAAAGACAGTTGTGTTAGCTAATAAATAACAAAGTGAAGAGGAATTTTCCCATGCATTCAGTATGACAAAAAATGCTTGGACTGTCACTGTTCAACTTTACAATTTTACTTGTGTAATATATAGTCTTTATAAAATGTAATAAAGAGCATAATGACATGGCCCCAGGTTCTCAAGGCTACCATTATTGCTTGACAGCATAAGAATGGCCTCTTCCCTCAAAGAGACTTCCAGACATCTTCATCCAGTTTATTAAACTCCACCTGCCCCAACTAATTTGCCAGAGGCAATTAAAATGAATGTAGGATGAGCGGCCATGGGTGGGAGCTGAATGGTGCAGAAACTGCAGATGTGAATGAGTCTGAAGAGCAGCTCAATGACATCTCTTTCCAGGTGGACCAAAGGAGTGACTTTGCAGCCCTATGAACTTCTGTATGTTAAAAGTAAATGTTTGCATGGAGGAAGGTGAATGAGCAGAGCAACGCCTGGGTGTAAGCATGAAAACAGCCTCAGTGTGATGGAAATATTTTGATCAACTCTCGTGTAGTTTGCTGAGTGTCTTGGAAAGATTCTTTAACAATGGGTGCAGATTACCCTGAGGAATTCGGGGTTTATCTGCTACAGCAAGATCCTGCCTCACTAATCAGACAATTTAATCCCATTTAAAATGTAATATATATTTAAAAAAAAAAAGAAAAGAAATTAAAAAAATCCCTAGAGATTCTCCAACACAGTGCCATGTTTTATTAAATAAAACATCAAAGCTGGAAGTTACTGTGAATCAAGATAACGTGTTACACTAATTCGTGATCAAAGAAACAGATATAATGATATAATTTTAATCATCTATAAGCACAACAGCTGAAAGAGCTTTATGTAGAAGGTCAGAAAAATACACAGATGCATATGTTAACTGCGGGTTTGAACTCAGATGGAGATTTTCAAGAAGGTAACTAAAAAATTTATCACATCTATATCTTCTCTTTGAACTGATGAAAAAGTGACCTGTTTAACAAAGCTCAGGGAAAGACTTCAAAGGGGATTTTAAGTCTTTTTTCACCACAGAATTTACTCAAGATATTGGTATATCTTTGAGGACTGGCAGTGTTGATTGTTTTGCATAGTCAGTGAATGCTCCCATTCTCAAATATGAATAGCAGACATGTTGGTACAGAAATCTGAATAAAGACAATGTCATGTCCTCCTACTTCATAACTGGGAAAATATTAGGATAAAACCAGCAAAAAAAACAGACCAAAAACCCTATTCCCTCCTCCCCCCTAAAAAGTCTTCCTTCTACTATATTTAAGTATGATGATTATGGAAAATAAATTAAATACATGTCACAGAGTGCAATTAAAACATTGGTCTTGTAGAGCAAGAAATTGACCCAGCAGACCTGGGAAATGGTTCACAAACTTGCCAGATCATTCTTGCTGAGAGAAAAAAATGAAGCATCGGAGCCCCATTGGTGTTTGCAACTAGGTGCTGGGGCAAGCAGCTTGGTCTACTGCACTATAGAGAGAAGAGCAACATACAGTGTAACCTCTGAATAGGAGGAAAGAGAAACTAGAAAATCTTTTCTGCATATATCATGAAAAGATTTTACAACGCATTAGTACAAGGGCACTGCTATAAAATATAATATATATAGACACGACACCGGAAGTCTGTAAGTCTATGTTGTGTAAGTATATATAAAAACATCAGAAATATGAATTATTTTCAAATAAGTAGAGTCTCAGGGTAACTCTTTGACCCCACTTGACTTCATTAGGTGATTTGTCATTAGCATTGGTGGGGCCAGCGTTTTACTCCCTCTATATAACAATACACAGATTTAACTGATTTAAAACTATTTGGAACACATATTTTCTTCTTGCTAGAAAAAACATCTAGTCTTTGAGATTTTTTCTAAAACAAGGCTGCCCGTTTCACCATAGGACTGACTCTGTTTACCCTTATCTTGCAGGTACTACATTTTCATTTAGTTCTTTCATAAATCAGGCTCTACGAACCACTAAAATACAATATGTCCTATCGATCTAAGTGTAAGCTTATATATGGCATTGAGGTTTTGTGGCCTCCATGTTGAAACAGAAAGTCTGACTGAGGTTAAAATATCTAGTGTCTTACACAGAAACCTTCTTCCATAGTCCACTGAATGTTTTCCAAAGGTATTAGCTAACGTTAACCTCATTTACTACGTGAGGGAACTTACCTGCAGGGAGCTGAAGCAAAGTCATTAGGCCAGGGCAAGGAGAAAACATATCCCACCAATATGAAGCAAACACCCCTCCCCTTACAGAATGCATCTTCAAAACTGACTGAAGAAACATAATGCCTTGGTGGGGATGATAGATGTGGTATCTTTCAAACACCTTGGATGTAGCACTGAGTTCAGGAACCAGGCTTTCCCTGCCTCCACATCTAGTGAGCTATCCATCTCCTCCCATACTGCCTGCCCAGGTTGCCTACCCCTGTTGCAGACACCTCGGGGTTTCTCTGTTGCTCCCATAATGTGAAACATCAAGAAAATCAAAAAAGGGAAAGCCAGAGCCATCCTCCTGCCTTAGGGCAAGCCAGTGATGACAGCACTCAAGTCTTGCATAGACATCCACACAGCTGCCTTTGCCTATGAGTGTTTCCTTCCGAGGCGAGGAGAATGAGGGATGGTGCAGGAAGCTCCACCAAGGGGAACAAAGCCTATATCAAGGAGAAAAAAGCACAACCCAAGGGGAAAAAAGCCCCCACTGAGGGAAGAGCAGTGCAAAAGGACTGGGCAAGAGGCACCAGAGACAGGTTTAATCGCATTTATCTTCATAGAATCATTAAGGTTGGAAGAGACCACTAAGATTATCTAATCCAACCACCAATCCACCCACATCATGCCCACTAACCACATCCCTCAGTGCCACATATACATTTCTTGATCATCTCCAAGGATGGTGATTCCACCACCTCCCTGGGCAGCCCGTGCCACTGCATCACCACTCTTGCTGAGAAGAAATTTTTCCAACCTGAACTTCCTCTAATGCAGCTTGACTCCATTCCCTCTCATCCTATCAGTGTTATGTGGGAGAAGAGGCTGACAGTCACCTCTGCACAACCTCCTTTCAGGCAGTTGTAGAGAGCAATAAAGTCACCGCTGAGCCTCCTCTTCTCCAGACTAAACAATCCCAGCTCCTTGGCACACCTTGGTTCACAGGAGCTCTGGAGCAAGCACTGGTGCAAGCAGTGGTGTGCCACATAACCAGCAGCAAGAATTTAAGTGTGTTCCCCCCTCCCCTCCATGCCAGTAAACCGGGTGCCAGTAAAAGAATGTTTTGCGTCCTAGCCTGGGCTGAAGTGAAATCTCACAGTCTGACTTCAGCCTAATAATTATTGTTTTAGGGCTGCAGCATGTGATGGAAGGGCAAAATATGGAGTCTTTGTTTATTGAACACTTTCATTAGTTCAGCTGGGTTTTTCTTTGTTCTGCCTTCAGTTCGGCAACAGCCGGCAGTTTAGACCTGCTAGCAAAGTGCTCTTTGCAAGAACAACATGTGTTGAGGCAATCACTGTGTCTGTATTCAGCATGCTTATTCGGCTTTGTTTTAATAAATCCAGTAATAGGCTTTCAGAGGCAATGAAGGGAAAAGAATAATTTGAAAACAAAGCTGTTGAAAAGAAGACAATGCAGACACAGTACAGAAGAGTGTGATTTTGGAGGTCTGTGCAGCTGTTTTATATCTATAGAGGATTTTAATCAACCTGTAGGGATTTTTAAAGCAGTATGGTCACAATCAGCCAGAAAAGAAAACAAAGTGGTGCTTTCCCTCTCTCAAATTCTTTAATTTTATTTTCTCCCTTTCATGTGATTTTTCCAAATAGAACTGCCATATTAATTCATTTTAATTAAAAATCTATCCACGCTGGGCTTTTGCTATAGAAGTAATTTCAAGCTTTGCCCAGTATATCATCTAATCAAAGATATCCTAAACACTTTCAAGATTGCCATGGCTGCACCCATCCGATTGCCATCAGTGTAATGGCTTTCCCAGTGGATTGGAAAAAAACTGTAATTGGACAGAAACTCATCCTTTCAAGTGGGATTAGCAGCTCTGCTGCAGTCTTCCCCTAAATTTCAGTGTCTGATGTTCTTGTCTTGCCCCCTGTTTGCTTACTGTCCCTTCCGCAAAGCCACCCTCCAGTGCCACCATGTTGAGCTGGGTTGTGCACGCAAAGCAAGGGAAGGAACATGGGAGCCTATGATTGTTGACCTTGAGCTCTACACTCCAGTATAATTTTTACTCTGCCCTGTGTTAGATGATTCAAGGTTTAGCTGAGTCTTTTCTGTGAATAATAATGGTTCTCTAATTTATTTCCTGCTCCCCAGTGTTACCTGTGTTCAGCTAGAAGTGAGTAGGTTTGTCCTCCATAGAAGAGATCTTTTCCCTCATCCTTCCTGAGTCTGAGCACTTGTGCTTTTCAGCTACAACGTATGGCTTTAACAGAGGAATTAATGTGGAAAATTCTTTGGCCTGCTTTATTCAGATTCTCAGACTTGATAATCACAATGGTCCTTCGTGGTCTTAAAATCAGTGAACCAAAGATTTTGGTTGTTCCTTCTCTTATCCATTGCGGAATCATTTTATTTATGAAATTCTGTGCCTTTGAAAAATCAGATTTTTTTTCTTTTTTTTTCTGCATTTCCACACAAAAACTTGGAGCTAGGTCTGCTCAGAAAATCAGGTGTTCTTTTAGCCCTCCCCCAGCATCAAAACTTTTCTGATCTCAACTTTTAGTAGATGAATGTCTGCAATGTTACTGAAGTTTTCTCGGTGCCACAAAAGCACTGGAAGTGCCAAAGAGGAATATTCAGTTTGAGGAGAGACAAGATTATGCAAGCATAAGTGCTGCACACATAGTGTTGGTCTTCTGCTAACCCCAGTACCACTGTCAGGTTACTGTTAGATACAGCAGCAACAAAGCACCTAAAATACTAACCAGCTGGCAAGACAGAAGGAGTGTAAGTGGGATGTCATGTCTGGGCTACAGAGAGAAAATTTCACACATAAAGATAGGGGCTAATTGCATGGATGATTTGAGACTGATGTCTGCAATGGAAAACTTATTTAAAGGCATTTCCAGATCCATTTATTGGACTGAAGTGTTACATCAGACAACAGCTCAGGGTACAAAACCAGACCAGTTGGAATTCAGACAAAGAAAATGACAGGTCCCTGTCCAGACCCTTCTCTAGAGGTGACTGAAAAATATACTTGGTGTCAAGAGTACAGTGGGATAGGACCCAAATGAAACTCTTCATGACTCTTTATCATCATTGAATTTCCCAAGTGTTCAAAGGGCACCTGAAGAGTACCCAAGATATATTTATAAATATAACATTTTGAAAGGAATATTGGTTCTGAAAACAGCTGGTTTTGAAATACATGATATTTTTAATTCCTGAAGGAATTTACATGCAATAGATGCTACAGGAACTCTCAGGTGAATCTCATCTGACCCCATGGACTTGTGGCATCCAGTTGGACCAGACCAATGTGTGACTAGGCGTGTGCTTTCTTTTAGGGGAAGATGAACTGAAATTGGAACTCCTCCCTTATGCATCACTGCAAAAAGTTAAAAAGGGCTAAAACATTTGCATCAAAGGGAACAGGAGATAATTTTGGCAACACAGCTGCTACCAATTCTTCTCTTTGCTTTGTAGTGTCAGCCTCAGGCCAGAAAATCACTTGAAAAAACAGGCAGGTGTCCATGCAGCACCTTCTTTGATATTCACTCTTTTCTCTTCATGCCAGTTTCACACCTGATGTATTTTATGAGGTAATGTAACAAATTTCTCATAGCAAAGACACGAACTTGTTGAAACCTCTGTGAGCTACAACTCTTCACATGTAATATGAAGCTTCATGCCTGGCAGCAAGTCAGAATCTTCAAAGAAAAAATGAGGAATACATTTTATCTTCTCCTATTGCTTGTTGTTGTTGTTATTGTATGTTTGTTTGTTTACATTTGCATGTTAGAAACATCAGCGGTTTTCATTGTAAAGACAAACTGGGAATATAACCTTTACTGTTTGCACAAAGATTCTCCTAAGAAGGCCCTAGGGAGCAAGAACTTGAAGGACACAGAGCACTGTTTCCTGAGTGCGTGCTCAATCATGGGTTATTTTTTTTCCCCAGAGCTGTCTTTCATCTTTCCAAACAATGATGTCTCACACTTGACAGAAGTGGTAGCCCTCCCAATCATCTGGATACGATTCTGGGCAGCTTAATTAATAAAGTGCTCATCTGAATGCCCCATGGGGAAAATAAACACAAAAGTTTTCCAAGTGCAAATAAATATACTGTGCTGCCAGAATGTTAAAATTCAATTGATAGTTAACGTGCATTGTGAGACAGAAAACACAGACCAATATTCAGAGTTTGGAAAAGGATTTCAGATGCATAGTAACAAAACAGAACAATTAATTTTCTCTCTCTCTCTCTCTCTCTCTCTGATGTCTCTTATAGGATGAATTCTCTATGAATAGTTTTCTTTGAAGGTTTGAAAGCTTCCATGTAGGGTTGACATCTGGAAATTATCCCTTTCCATCTGGGTGCTGCTTCCAAGTCTTGAAAGATTTTGATGCATTTGGCTAGTTCCCTCATGTAAATGACTCCAGAGAGTTCTTCCTTAGAGCTTTTCTTCCTACCAAAAAGATGAATATAACTAATTTACTGTAATATAAGAAAACATGCAAATACCAACAGAGCAGCTGGAGTTTAGTGAGGGATGTGAAGGACAAAAAGAAGGGCTTCTGTAACAGAATTGCAAAAGAAAAACTAAAGAAACTGTGCCTGCTGCTGTGTAGGGATAGAGATCGAGGGCTAAGGGCACGGAAGATCCAAATCAGTCAGTGCTTTTGTGCCTTTTTTGCTACTGAGGACTTCCTTCAGATCTCTCATGCCATTGGACCTGGTTTTAGCACTTGGAGGAACACAGGAATACTCAGAGGACAGGAAGACTTAAGGAGCACTCAAGAAAACTCAACATGTACAAGCCTATGGGACCAAGTGAGATATCTTAAGAAGCATCAAAGTTTCTAGCCAGTGCCATTGTGCAGCATATATCAGTTTTGGTATGTCATGGCAATGCTTATGGAGCAAATACTCTTGGAAGTCCTGTCTAGGTTCATGAATGTCAGAAAGGTGATTGGAATCTGCCAGCATGGAGTTACCAACAACATATTGTGCCTGATAAAGCTCATTTCCTTCTATAGTTAGATAAGTGGCTCTCAACTAGGAGAGAGCTGTGGAGAATGCCTCTAACAGTATAGGCCAAGGACTGAGTGGTTAGGAGGTGGCTTTAAAAAAAAAAAATAATCTGGGAATTTTGGTGATACGAGCTACATATAAGTGAGCATTGCATCCCTGTGGGAAAGAAGGCCAGCTCACTGTAGTAGCCAGCAAGTCTGGAAAAGTAACTGTGCTCCTTTATGTGGCACTTGTAAGGCTCAATCAAGAGTTCTAAATACAGTTTTACATTCTGCACTGCAAAGAAGTCATGGCCTTTCTGTAGCATATGATGTAAAGGAAAAACCATGGGAACTGTTGTTGTTTTTCCCAGCTTGAAGAAGATAAGGTGAAGGATAGATCTAGCTGCTGTCAACAACTATTTAATGGGAGAGTGTAGATTCTTCTCAGAGGAGTGCAGTGAGAAGAGATAATGACAGAAGAAGCAATAAGGAAAATTTTAAATATGTAATAGAGAAAAATTATTCACTGTGAGGGAGGTCATACATTGGCACAAATGCCCAGAGTGGCTTTGGAGTCTCCATTGCTCAAGATACTCTTCAGCTGGAAGCCCTACACAATCTGCTGTAGCTGCCTTTGCTTTGTGTAGGAGGTGAGCTGAAAAGGTCCCCTTCAACTTCAGTTACTCTGTTATTTTCTGACAGTGTTAATTCTATAGCAGTTGCACTGTGTGAAATTAAATGTGTGAATTAGCGACCCCATCAGACACACAGATTTTTTCACAATGGGAATAAAAACAACTTTTTAGTTGCAGGGATAGATGCAAGAGCACTTTGAGATGCGTTCAATGAGGTGAGACAGCCTTGCAAGGGACAGAGGAAGAAGCTGGTGGAGAGGTCAAGCACAGTAATTGTAATATTGTTAAGGTCCTTGCAGAGAATCCTAAATAGCTACATTCTTGTGAATTCTGAGCAGACATAACTACCAGTGAGCAATCTGAGCACTCTTCACTACAAGACAGCATTTCATGGCTGAGTACTGTCTGTAGCTTGACTAAATCACAGAATCACAGAACCATAGAAGTCCAACTCCTGCTTCCACACAAGACTACTCAAAAATTACACCCTACATCTGAGAACAATGTCCAAATGATCCTTGCACTCCAGCAGGCTTTGGGCCATGACCACTGACCTAGGGAGCCCGTTTCAGGGCCCAGCCACCCTCCAGTGAAGAACCTTTTCCTAATACCCAGCCTAATCCACCGACACAGTTCCATGCCTTACCCTTCAGTCCCAAGATAGAAGAGATCAGCAGAAAAATGCCATATCAAATGCTTCAGAGCTTTGAATGAAGTTCAACCAGTACCTTCAAGAAAGGGCAGATGGAGCTTCCAATTATTCTCTCTTACAAATAGCGCTTCCTGAAAAAGTAGTGAGGTGAACAATCACAAAGGACAGTTTATCTAGTGAAGTTAATATTTAGAGTTGTTAGTTCATGGTAAATAATTTTTATAACCAAAGTACAATTATTTGTAAACTGACTTTGAAAAAATAGCATATGTGGCTATTTACTGCAAGCTTACTGTAGCCAGTGAGTTGCTCACTGTGACTTTAGCTTGAAAGTTTGACTATCTGGTATAACACAGTCTGTGCCTAGTGACCTGGAAGTATGGTGCTGATCCTCTTCTCAAGCACAAAGCTCAATTTGCAGTTTATTTCTCAGGAAAAAAAAAAAAAGAAAGAAAGAAAGAAAGA
>PPHD01026346.1:0-11495 GCA_002909625.1 Bambusicola thoracicus
CAAGATGCAGCACACCCTACGCACGAGCTAGTCCCACAAAGGAGCCTCTGCACAGGGCATGGGGACATTCAGCTCTGCAGGGAGCATTGGTGCCATGTCAGGGTTACACCAAGTAGTTCAATTTTCCGAAGTTGTTTCTAAAGTAGTTAGAAGGTAGTTTCTAAAGACAACAAGGAGTATCTTCTCAGCCCCCTTGAAATCCTGTAACAAAGGTTATTCTGGTTAATTTCCCATTTCTGACAACTTGATCCTAGTTTTTTTATGGCAATGAAAGCCTTGGGTAGACATCTTCCAAACTAGCTTCCCAGTTTCAGACACTGCTGCAGCTGCTCATTTTCAGAATTAATTGATATTATTCACCACACTAAATATTCATTTGAGTTTTCACTTGAATTTTCAAGGATGATTTACAGACTCTGCTTCTTCTTCATTCGTGTTCTGGTTCAACCTTACATTTTCATTTACTTGAGAAATGAAACCACAGCCAAGCAATTCGGGTAATCACATCATCTGATTTGACAGCTAAATCTGTCTTCACTGCCAGCTTGTGCAATGAGGAAGAAAGGAAGAAAGAAAAAAGCTCTTCATCCTGGCATGGGGCAGCCCATGTCAGAGGGCAAGCCAAGAGGAACTGATGGAGGCCTCTGGTCTCTCATCTATGCTTAGCTTCATCTCAGATCACAGCAGAGCTTTTGACAGAGGAGGAAATTTGGATGAAAGGCAGCTGCTGGCTTCTGGATGATAAGGCAGATGAAAGAAGTGAAGTCTTGCAAGTGAGAGATGACTGGTTAATAAGAGGTTGAAATTGGCAGGGCTTCCTATTAGAGATATTGGCACTACAGGTTATTAGAAGTCTGGGAAAAGGCCCAAGGAATAGAGCAATTGAGGAATAATCCTTCTTTAAAATAATAGAGTTAAACGAACTAAATCAATTGTTAAGTATTTTTCTGTACATAAGGTCTTTAGTGAAGGCTTTCTCTGAGGTGCCAGAAGTTCTGGGAGCATGAAAAAGCTTGTTGGGTAGAGAGGCCTCTGCTCTCCAGACTCTCAGGTTGAAATTGTTATCAGCAAAGTTAGGGTCAGACCAGGAGGGAAGAGGGCACTGCTGAGATCCTGATGTGAAGAAAGAATTTCTAGGATGGCGTAGGACAGCATGGAACAGTGAAATAAATGGGTGAAGAGGACATCGTGCAATGTCTGGGAACAACTCCAGGCACAAGTACAGATGAAAAGCAGCTTTGCAGAAAAGATCCTGGAGGTCTTGCTAGACACCAAGTTGAATATGAGCTGTCAGCATGCCCTTGCGTTAAAGAAGGCCAATTGGGCTACATAAGGTGCACTAATACCAGCAGGTCAAGGGAGGTGATCCTTCCCCTCTATCTAGCCCTGCTGAGGCCACACCTGAAATGCTGTGTCCAGTTCTGGACTGCCCAGTACAAGAGAGACATAGAAATACTGGGGAGAGCCCAACAAAGTGCCATGAAGACAATGAAAAGCCTGGAGCATCTGCCCTATGGGGATAGGCTGACAGAGCTTGGATTGTTCAGGTTAGAGAAGAAAAGGCTTAGGTGGAGATCATATCAATGTGTAGAAATATCTGAAGGAGGGTGTAAAGAGGATGGAACCTCATTTCAGTGGTGCCCAATAACAGAACGAGAGGCAATGGGTACAAACTGAAACACAAGAGCTTGCACAGAGAGGTTTGGAGTTTCCCTCCGTGGAAGTATTCAAAAGCCACCTGGACATGGTCCTGAGCAACCTGCTCTGGGTGATTCCACCTGAGTTGAGGGGTTGGACCAGATGACTTCGAGTTCCTTTCCACCCTCAGCTACTCAGTGTTGTGATTTGGTGATTCTGAGTGTTCAGAGATGAGATAAAGGAGCAGGAATGTCTAGAACAGTTCTTGTTTGTGTTTTGTAATAACAACCAATAAATGCTGCTTTTTTCAACTGCTTTTGCTGTTCAGTATCAGTGTACTGGGTGACTGTTGCAAGGTGTTTGCAGCATGGGTGGCCTTGAGAGGCCAAGGCTGCCCCATGCTAGACACACAGCTCCAGCCAGCTGCAATGGCTCTACCGGAGGACATGGCTGGTCCCAGCAGCCCAAACAGTGGTGCCTTGGGGAAAGCATGTGGAAGAAAACGCAAAATGCTACAGAGCCATGAGAAATGAGGAGAAAGTGTGGGAAACACCTCTATAGGCAGCCAGAAGAAAATGGAGGGGAAAGAAGTCGCTCCAGGAGGCATAACAGAGATTCCACTGCAACCCGTGAAAGACCCCACAAAGAAGGAGCCCTTAAAGAAGCTGCAACCTGTGGAGACTCTGTGCAGTAGCAGATTTATCCTGAATAACTGGAGTCCATGGAGAGGATCCATGCGAGAGCAAGGTAAAAGCAAGAGAGTTGGACTGTTACAGACTTAGTGCAACCTCCTTTCTCGATTCCTCCCATGCTGTTTGGGTGGAGGGAAGAGGTAGAGGAGTTGAGAATGAAGGAGTAAAGCTGGGCCTGGAAAAAAGGAGCGGAGAGGTCTTTTAGCTGGCAATAAAAATTGAATTTACTCTCCCCAAGTTGAGTCTGTTTTGTAACTGATAAGTGGTCTCTTTGTCTTTATCTCAACCTATGAGCTTTTTGCATTGTATTTCCCCCATACCCCATCCTGTCGAGGACAGGCAAAGAGAAAGTGGCTGCATGGGTGTATGGGAGACAGTCAAGGGCAATTCATCACAGTCTGTTAATCCTACAAACGAGGATTAATGTTCTACTGTAGAGAACAGATGCAGTAGGAATACAAGGGAAGGGGGCAAATTACAGGTGAACAAAATGTCCTGTAGTAGACTAGTGAATTTGCACCGGCTTTCTTAGAAATCTCAATGTGAAGCATCCTTAGCACTCTTACACTGACATGAAAATGCTAATTTAGACTGACAAACCACACACAGTGATGTTATGCTCCAGTCTGTGCATAAGCTTTCATTTGATCATCACTGACCTGAAACCACTGGAAAAGACTAAAACATCTCATCACAGTTTATGAGAGTAAATTTTGCAGGTACACAAAGCTTTGTGTGCTGAGTACCATCTGCCAGCTTTCTGATGGTGAAAAGTGAATGAAAACTCCTTTGACTGTTGGAAAGCAATCTGAATTAAACCAAGAAGTGATAATAAAATGTCTTCAGAGGTTACTGGTGTTGCCTTTTTAGCATGAAATAGTCTGGACACTCAAGAAAAACACTTCATACTGAAAATGCATAGCAGTAGCTTCTTAGAATAATCCATGATATCTGCCTACAAGTATTCTCAAAATGGTCCACATATTTATTGTTTATTTAACCGTTGTTAAAGTTCAAACTGTAATATTTCTGGAACTGGCATGAGCCTTGACATGAGAAAGGCACAATTTTCTGGCTATTCTTAAATGAGATATAGAGAAAAGACATATCCTGACATACCTTGTGAACCAGTTACTAATACTTTGCATATTGGTGCCAAAGCTGCAGTACCACACAGCAAAAAGAGAACTTGCCTCAGAAATCCCATTTAAAAGGTGACTAATAGGAAAAAACTATCTTGGGGATCATCACTTGAACTGCTGCCAAGGAGGAGGGACACCATTGGTGGTAGCAACTGAAAATGGTGGCAAGACTGGAACTGATTCACCTAGACTTCTTGCTGTGGCTCCTCTGAATGTCCACAAAGGAGGTGAAATATTCGTGAGTATCTTCACAGACAAACAGATAGCTATAGTTTCTTTATATTGTTCTCTTCATAAAAAATTTTTCAACTTAGCCACACAAGCTTTCAATATCAGTCTTGGATCCATTTGATTTAGTGACCAATGAAGACACAGAGTGCATTTCCTCTGTTATCTATTTGGATATTTCCCTGTCAATCTTCAAGAGGCACTTGGATAATGCACTTAATTTTCTTAACATTTAGTTAACCCAAAAGTGGTCAGGCAGTTGGATTTGATGGACTCTGTAGGTCCCTACCAACTTCTATTCTATTCTGCTCTACTCTATTCTATGTGTAACTAGTGATATGGTATGTCATAGGAAGAACTCAGAACAGGTCCTGAAGGATCTAAAATGTAAACAGGGATTATGTTTGTGCTTGATGGCTCAATTATGAATTTAATTTTTGTCTCCTTCCCCATACCTATCAAAATTATTCAGCTTCTTCCTTAAATCATCATCCTAAAAGCATCTGCCCTGAGCCTGGTCTCGGTTAACATAATGTGAATCATATTAGAGTCAGATTACAGTATACTTTCTTCAGATAATTATCCTCCCAGCAACAGTCATAATCATAAAATCTCATTTAATGACTGAAATTAGCTAATGTAATACCTGTATTGATATTCAGTAGTCTGTTCAAATCTTTGTCTTCTTATATTTGTGTAGTGGAAATGCTAAATCATGGTTTGAACCAGTGATTGAGCACCTGATGGGAAGACAGGGCCAACCCAGGGGAACTCAGGTGCATGCAATGCCCCTGAATGCCTGGAAGAGGTGGAGGCAGGATCCACCCCTTCCTAAACCTCATTTAAGGGTTGGCAGTGGAGGCAAGGGTATCTCTCCAGAGGCTCTTGTATGCAAGTACTAAAGGGGCTTGCTAGGGAGTCTAAACTATGGGTCCATTAGGTAAGGCCAAAATACAGCCTCATGTACTTTTGGAGAGGTAGTTTAAGTATCAGGTGATTATGTTCATAGTCTGTCAAAAGACAGTCACAGCATTTTACAAGAATGATTCCTCTGGATTCTTCTCCAGGCACCACAGAATTTGACAAGATCCTCAAGAAGCAAAAGAGGCTAACTCAGTTCTCCAGGTTGCCTTCTCTCCTGTGTGCATAGGGAGTGGATAGAGATAATTAATCTGCATTCACAATGTGCTCTGTGCAAATTCAGAGCTTGATAGCATGTGTTTGGCCTATGCAAATTGCAGAACATAAATCATCCAGAAACAAGCATGAAGAAAGTACTACTTATCTGCGGCTCCCATTTGCAGGCTTACCTGCAAAACAGGTTTTCTCCTGATGACAAGATCAATGTGGTTTTGAACCAGTTACTTTTGTAGAAAGTCATTCTGAATTACGCTTAGCCTGTAATGGAGAATTTCTCCCCTAGAAAAGTCAGATAAACTTAACTACTGAACGATCTCATATTGCCTACAGATAGATTTCTAAAAGCGCAGTACCTAAGCTTAAGGGTTTGGAAAATGTTTTCCTGAAAGAAAGTGATAGAAAATGAAGAAGAAACAAAAGATCTGCTTTAAGTAAGTCTGTGCTCCTAGCCCTCCTGGCTATCTTGATGACAAATCCTTCCCCACAAGGAATAGGCTTTACCAGCTGGCAACGTTACGAAATAAATGCCTTAGAATAAGAGTCAGAAATGGCATCTGGAGGTTCAGAAGTGCATCTGTTCTGTTGATGGTACTTTCAGATCAGTATTTTTGTGTCACAGATGAAACTACATGAAAAATAAGGTATTGGTTTTAAATCAGTTTAATTCTTCTCATACCAATTTGAAGCTGAGACCATATTTATTTATTTATTTTCCATTGGTGAATCTCTTCAGTAAATATCTTCTCAGTTCTGCTTAATAAGTCTTGGAAAGTCATAATTAAGCTGTTTTGTGCACCTGACCAGTTACCAAGCTTTCCTCAGCAGGCTGCATAACAGGTGCCCAAAGCACAGCTTTATTCATGCAATAGAACAACAGCCAGTAGAAGAGAAATTAGGAATCTGGGTTTTGCTACCACCTGCAGCTTGTGGGGTGATGCCCAGAATGTTCTGGAAGTGGAAGAGGTACAGTTAAAAGAAGCCATGCTCTCTGAAATGCAAAAACTTCTGCAGCAAAGCATGGCAGCTGGAGTTACAGGGTGGGTGACACAGAGCACTAGCAAAGGAGTTGCCTGCAAATGTCACCTTAGAGAAAGAAAAGGCAAAAGAACCAGCTGAATCATGTTAGTAGTACTTTCTAGCAACAGTAGAACAAGTGGTAAAGTCATCAAGAAAAAAATGTCAAGCAATTCTATGCAAAGACCCCATGCATTGTAGAATTATTATTTGGCACAGCATCATTGTAATAAGAAATGAAACTAGACTAGACATGGAATACAAGAAATTAAAGTTTTAACAGCATATAATTCAGTAGTAGTAATAGAAAATATTAAATCTAACATTTCTGCTTAAAGCCTAGCAATCTGTGGATTACCTGAAATGCACACTTACTTTCAAGATGCTTAGCTTTTGAAAGATGTTCTGTAAAATATTGTAGGTTTTCTTTTCTGTAATCCTTTTTATCCCTCAGCATTAGGGACATTTTACTGCCCTTTAAAAATCACTTTTTCAAAAATCATAGTGTGCATTTTCAGTTCCTGCTCTTTTCTGCTAAATCCTCACTCCTCATGTCCCACTCACCACTTTTTTCACTAGCTGCAAGGTGAAACCTTAGTATTACTCTTTTAGACTAGCTACCTAAGAGTACTTTTTATATGGTATTACCCAAGTTTATTGCAAGAATATCAGCTAGCAGGAAGGTCTCTATTATTCAATTGTGAGAAATGCATTGAGGTGTGTGGAGGCCATATTTTGATCATGTGGAGAAAATGTTCTCGCACCAGGGGTAAAAGCTTCCCGCTGCTTTCCTCCATAATAGCCAAGGTTGGTCAGACTAATGGTAGTATCTGAGCCCTGTAACAAGGAACAGCTGCAAAATAGTTCATCCCATCCTTGCCATTGTGAATCTAAGAAAAAAGAGCTATGTACTACCAACACCTGTACCCACCAGATCTCCAGGAAAAAAAAAAAAAAAAAAAAAAAAAACTGTTATTTAAGCCAATTAGTGCATAAAATCTAAAGACAAGATGATGATTAGCTGTATCAGAATATCTCCCAGAATGCAGGTAGCTAGCTTCTATTTCTGAGGGGGTACGTGAGAACCAGGAGGTGAGACATGGGCTGATGCTCCAGAGAGTGAGGAAGGCAACTTTGAGTCAAAACCCAGAGTTCGTCCCTACAGGAAAGAATCTAAAGGTAGAAAAATCTTCCCTAAAACAAACAGAGCAGTGAATTAATTAGTTTTAGTAGTTAGTAGTGTAGACTGGCCTCTGTGTGGGTGGTTATGGGTTCTTAATCCTTGTTTAAAACCACAGGAGCTTTCTAATAAGATTGTGCTTTTTTAACTCTTTGGCTTTGACTCTTTTGTTTTTACCAAATAGATATAACAAGAGTAGTGGATTACCTGTGCGGAATTTCACAGCCTGTACACTAGCTTCTCTGAAGAAATACTAGCATCCCTTCAAGGGAAAAATGTTGTAGCCAAACACAATGTTGACAGTTAAAAAAACACCTGCTTAAAATAAGCTTTCAAATATGTGTTTCCATGGGAGCAAATTAGCTATAATATATGGAAGGAATATACCCACACTTCAGCCAGCATTGTTTCTTCCCCACTCCCTGGACCTGTATTGCTGTCTGCATTTCAAGCATCTGTGAACATGTTCAAGATTTAGATGCCTGTCCTCAACTGACTTTAAGTTCATGCATTTCTTTGGCATGTTCTATAGACCATTTGAAAAGCAGTGCATTACCAAAACTGTAGTTTCATATGTTTGAAGTAGAATTCTACCTACTTCCAAGGCTGAATAGGGCAACTGAGAAAAAACTAAGAAAAAGGGATTTACCCACGCACCAATAATTTGTGTTAGAACAAACATCAAGAAATGCAAGAAGACACTTTTTTTTTTTCAATATGAGAAAATGGGAAATTGACAATCCATCAGGATAAGAGGAAGAACTGACAAGTACCATACCTCTTCCACTAATGTACAACTTGATTAAGTCTATCCTTAGCTTTCCAGTCCATGACCTTTGGATCTGTATACAGATGCCTGTTGTTTGGTGCCCTTTTTATTCTAGGAAAAATGTCTTTCCCAACCTGGTTGCACAAGTTACCTGAAAAATAATTGAGCTATTACACCATTATTGCTTTAGGTCCCTTAGAAGAGGTCACAAGCTGCTGTGCCACAAGAGGTGAACAAGAAGAGGTACAATCTTATGCAGAACCTGGTCTAAGCAGATACTTTCAATGGAACCTATTACAGAAAGACGTCCTTGTGCCATCATTTAAAGGGATTGATCTCTGCCTACCTTGCAAACAAGGGAAAGGAATTATTTGGTGACTTCACCATATCATTAGACATCCCAAAGGTTTGTCTCTGTGAGAGTGACTGACTTTTTAAATCACAGGTTCTTTGCTATCAACAGTCTGTACATATCTGTGATACAGGATAAATTTCCACAACGCTGTTTGTACACATGGGAAGACTAACAATAGCCACCCTAAAATTTTGGGTGTGTTTGACAGGCTGCCAGCATTTCGCTCACCAACATGTCACTTGTCAGATGGACTGATAAATAATTAATAATGATATTTGATGCTGCAGAAGCAGAATTAGCCAACTAGTATAAAGGTCTCTGAGAGATAAGTTCAACCGATAAGAAAAACATATGTTTGGAGGGAAGAACAAACAGAAGCAGTCCAAATTAATGAGGCCAGTATGATCAAAGCACAAAGGACAATGACTTTTTCCTATTAAAAAGTATATGTGAAGGAGTGGTGGTTTCCAGTCAGGATGAGAACTTCATATCCTTGTCCTTAGTGCACAGTGGAGCAAAAACAAAAATAGGATTAATGTTGCTTTCTACAGCTCTGATGAAGTTCGAAACCGTTATGGTGAAGGGAAACCTCTGAAAAAAATCTAAAGACGTACTGATTCAAATGCTGGAAGATGTGTAGAATGTTAGGGTCAGAAGTTTCTTATTACTAACTGTAACTGCAGCTTTATTTTTTACAGGAACTCAGTGAATATAATGAATGATACTACTAATGAAAATAGCTGTCATGTTAGTTCAAAAGAGAATATTGCAAATTGTGATAAGGACCAGAATTTCTTAAAATGAAAGTATAAAGCTATGACTTTTATTTCCTAACTAATTCTGGCAGTTTTTTTATCTGTCAGAGTGTAAGTGACTTGCTGCTTCTATTCATCTCTTGAACAGATAGAACAGTTTCATGGTCAGTTACTTTGTTCGTTGGATTTAACAGTGTTGGTTTCTCTGGATGTAAAAGCACCTGTTTTGCAGCCAAAAGTAAGCACAATGTAATTGTACACATTCAGCCTTGACAGGAGTTGTTGATTTAAAGCCAATGAAATGATGACTGACAGAAATCTCTGGAATATTTTACAGACAATTCACTATTGTGCCTGATCAAAACAAACCTTATGTCTTACAGAGGAAAACATAAACAATTACATTAATTAATCAAGGGATAATAATAAATGCTCCATTAAAAGGGCAAATGTATTCCCTTCTAAAAGATGCATCCCGGTGTGTCTTATTAACAAATGCATAACACTGAAATGAGATCTCACTTGCAGAAGCAGAATTCTTTACCTTTCACAAAAAAATGCATTAAATCTACTTCAGTCAACGGCCATCAGAAAACAGTAAATTCTTCTCTTCCTTTTTGCTACATCAACTGTAGCAAAGACATGTTACTTTACCTAGACATCTCAGATTGACCCAAAGTAATTGTATCATCTTTTATCACTGTGGCATCTATACTTATTGCATTCTTCATTTTCACAGCCACTCTTACTCTTGTGTTTCTTTAATAAGTATTGTTAATAAAAACAAAAATTGCTCAAAAAGAGATTCATATATGACTCGTCTCCTGTACAGTTTTACCTGTTTCCCAGCTAATTAAAGCAGCATTCTGCAAGGAAATTACTTTTCTATCAAAAAACATCCACTGATGCTATTTTAAAAAGCTTATGGAAAAGATAAAAATGTTTCAGAAACAGAACCAGTCCAAAAGCTGGACTTTCCTCAGGAGCTAGCCAGCTGTAGGTGTTTCTTGAGACAACAAACTGAACTAGGAAAGGAAGATCGCAGCTATCTTGGGGACAGAAGTCCCCAACCACGGTGCTTTCCATCCCTAGTAGTTGCATAACTAGAGTTTTTGAAAGAGGGTGGGGGAAAATAAATAACATAATGGCACTGCCAAAAAAAAAAAAAAAAAAAAAAAAAAAGCCTAAAATTGCTGGGAGCCAGAGTGAATAGTTACTAATTAGTCCCTTCCCCAGCTAGAGATAAATATCTGTACTTCAGGGAAACATGTTTCAGCTTCTTTTTATTATTATTATAATTACAGTGACTAATTGAGGATTCACACACGGAGTGTGTTTGTAGGCAATAGAATAAATAAATGCAGCAAGCTCCAGAGAGATAACAGTAAGGGAAAAATAGTAAGCAGGCAGTTAGGGATGTTATGTATTTCACCCTAGCAAAGTGTCTGGCATGGTGGTTTGCTGCTGGCTGTTGACCCGTTTTTTTCATTAGAATGCCTGTTTTGTTTAGGCATAACAGCACAGATAATATATTGTGCTTTCACAACTATGTTCGTCTTTTCTTCCCACACGTAATGATCTTAAAGGGATATATTTTTTCAGTACATGTGGGATTTGAATGTATAGAGCTATTCTCCCACTCAGTAACCACTCCACCTTTGATGCTTGAAATTATTCTTAAGCCACTGGGAAACTACCTTCAAAGGAATGGGTGGGTGGGTGAATGGATAGATGGGTGTTGCAACCCCCACCCAAATAGACACTGCATTCCAGCCAGTACCCACTCCTTTACCTCTTAACTTGTCACCTGCTAGTGCATGACCATGTAATTTCAAGTGTCACATCTAGCTACCCACCATATTGACCTCCAGAACATATGGATTTTAGACTTCTAATAGAATTCCATCACTAACTCCATGCTCATTTAAACTGCTTGAAGCAGTTTTGCACATTTTTAAAGCTGGGATGCAGATCAAACCCTACTGGAAGATGAGAAAAAGAATCATGATATTGGATCTCCTGGGACTGATGGAAAGGGAATGCAAACAAACTTCTCTCACTTGCAGCTGAAGCAGATGCTCTCTCTACCACTCACTTCCTTTCCCACTGAGAAGTTAGGACAGGTCAGTACTATCTGCTGTTGGATTCTGCCAGAACTGCTAACCTTGGAAGTCTCTGTCTGTGTCGTCTGAGGTCTCAAAGATTTCATTTCACTGGAAGGTTTAGGATCCCTGTCTTTCTCCCTGCGTAATGCAATGAGAGACCTAGTACATAAGGCGTAAGGCAGTTCAGCAGGCCATTCAGAAAGAATAGACTCCCTTCCAGTACTTGAGGAGAGTGTATAAACAGGAAGGGGAATGACTGTTTACGTGGGTGGATAGTAATAGGACCAGGGGAAATGGTTTTAAACTAAGACGGGAGGTTTAGGTTAGATATTAGGAAAAAATTTTCACTCAGAGGGTGGTGACACACTGGAACAGGTTGCCCAGAGAGGGTATGGATGCCCCATCCCTGGAGGCATTCAAGGCCAGGCTGGATGTGGCTCTGGGCAGCCTGGTCTGGTGGTTGGCGACCCTGCACAT